>WOVY01006327.1:0-28122 GCA_013436015.1 Rhipicephalus annulatus | reverse complement strand
CACATGTCGACGCTTCCGTGGGAGGACGCGCTGGTTTGCGGATCAGTGAGGCATTCATGTGACACCTCAGCATGGCCATCGGTATGAGTATGGCGACCGCGTCGCCTTGGGATTCGGCGCTTTCTTTGATGACCATCTCGAACTCGGGACCGGTTGCTGACCCATAAAGAAATGGTAGATGAGACCCCAATACCTGGGCATACATAAATTCCACAGCAAAAGCGTGAAGTGCAATCAGAGCGTGTATATAGCGAATAACCCGAGCTATGCATCTATTTACTTATATCGCCCGTTTGCAATGTCTAGTCGGCAGGTCCTTTGGAGGATTGAAATGAATAAATAAAGCTAATTTTGGAAGTCGTTGGGTAAGTTGCTCGCATTAAAACAACAAGGGAAGCCTGAGGCTGAAGCCATTGTTTCAAGAAATGTTTCGACCGAATAACCAAAAGTAGAAATCAGTCGTGGGTCGTTAGCCGCACAGCACATACGCAGCGTGGCTATTAACTTGACATGGCCTGCGTCTAGCCCAATCCTAATTTGGCCACGTGTGACGTATTGTGAATTTTCGACTACTGTGAAATTCTGTTGGTCTTTCGAACACGCATACTCAAAGTGGCTTGAGACACCAGTGTTCTGAGCTCCCAATTCCAGAACCCTCTAAGCGCGGAGTGACGACCTTTAAAGCATGCTCTTGTAGTGATCTCGAGGGTGATACTGAGGCCCATCCAGGCTTTTCGTATCACCTGCGGTAAATGGTGCATATGATTAGCTTGTCGTTAGTACGCTAAAGGCTGTATGCTGCGTGGTCGAAATATATATATATAGATATATATATATATGTAATATATATGGGACATTACGGAATTGATATAGCATAGTAAAAGAAGCGCAAACACAACAGATGGAAATCTCAGAACTCTTTAAAACGGGTAGTTGCAGGATTCAACGTTTTGTCATGAGTGTGATTCCACGTAGGGTCCAACACAGCATTGTTGCTTGATGAGTGGAAAGAAGAGATGCGCAATTGGTTTTACCGAAAAAAAAATGTTGAGGCACAGGAAATCAATAATTTCAAAGAGGTGGGGTGCCACGCTCATCTGCTCTGCTGTTTTTCGACCGTGGAGAATATTTACACAAATATATTAAAGCGACGTACCTCAAATTTGTTTAGCTAAATTTTAGTGGATTTGCGCTTATGTTCAAATATATTTCGCTTCTATGGGTATACAGCGTAGATATTTTTATTAAAAATTATCAGAATTGAGCCAGCAAACATTCCTTTGTCTACTTTGCAGACCTTTATTTCAAAAAGGGGCTTCGACAGAGTGGTTAAAGTTTCCTTTTCCTTTCAGAGATGCTTATTTGTAAAACTGCGAAAGTTTATATTATTAACACTTTTCAATGAACAGATACAATTACGCCAACTTCAAGAAAACAGCATGCAAAATAAATTTCCAACGATGATAAAAACATTTTTGATATTTTTAAAACGTTCCCCCTATTTATATAACACGTCCGCTATCACAATCAATAAACACATGCTGCATAATATATGGTTTCACATGCAGTTACGCCACGTCAAATAATGCCTTTGTGCAAAGATAGGAAATTGTAGAATGCAGGCCTATACTTCAGTTTCTCAAAAGGAAAGCAGCACTGTAATGGCTGTCGACTCCATTGAGAACCCCAATTTTGAAATGATTTGGTCACGGGAGCGGCCATTACCGCAGAAAGAATTATAAAGCAAGCAAGCAAGCGCAGTCCGGCACGTTCCGGTGTAAAGAGGGCTCGTCTTCGTGTACTCAGACGGATAGATTGCGACACTGCCGGGCGTAAATTCCACGAATGTGCGTAGGAGTGTCGCTATTTTATCCGCCCTTTGCTCGCATCACAGCCATGCGCTGTTAACACGGCATATCAGAAATGCAGACGTAGCAGATATCGATTTGTTTTTAAAGACTATAGTCTTTCTTGGGGACCATTGGTGCAAAAACTTTGGTCTGTCTGTCTGTCTGTCTGTCTGTCTGTCTGTCTGTCTGTCTGTCTGTACATTTGTCTGTCCACCGTTACCGCGAACCGGGTACTCTAAACAGCACCTGCCGATACCTCGAACGGCCAACCCCGTCCCCAGCGCCCACCAATGTTGCTCAAGGATGAGTGTTCATACGTGTGTGATTGTCAATTAAAAAGCAAATATTGCGCATATCTAAGGTACCATAACATTTCGTACATAGTCTGCATGTTCGTATTTTACTAGAAAAGGCATACATAAGTAATTTTAAGGACCGTAGCACTCATCTCGCTGCGGTGACCATGCAACGCTTGCATGGAAAGGCGAGCGCTTCGAACGCTTTGCTAAGAAGACACAGTGTCGGCCCCTGCCCGTCGCCTTGCGTTCTACACCTTATCACCTCTGAGATGGACGCGCACGCCCGTCTCTCTATCGCAGTGCCTCCAGAATAGCATTCACATATTTTCTTGCCCAGAACATCAAATAAACGTTTTTTTCAATCTCTTGAGACGCAACACTATCGTCTTTCGACGACATTTGCATATTAACATGCAGATACGGGGCCAATTTTTTGTGTGTGTGTGTTTAAAGGAAACACACACACAAAAAACGCGTCTACAATGCGTATACTTATATATTCAAACAAAAGCTTCCCGAGGTGACTGATGTGGCATGGTGGAATTTCAGCGCACGTTCTCGGCGCGTAAACAGAGGCAGTCAGCTATGGTCAGATTCGCCGTCTGTAGCTCAAGTTCCCCTACCGCATCCGGCGTCCACACAAGAAACGCTTCAAGGCGTCGACGGAGAAGTTGAAACTTGCCTGTGTTCCCTCAATGGGAAGTACCATGAAAATTCTCGCCGGGAAGCTGCGAGCGCTCGCTTCTCACAAGCGGGTGACACCGCTTTTGCCAAAGAAACTGGGCTGCGTGAATTGATCTCAGTGAAATGCCGTGAAAGTGGCACCCCAGGAGACAAATACAAATGGAACAAACGAAAAAATTATGGACAGCCGGATCCGCCTGTCTATCTAAGATGACGACGGCAGATGACTTTTGCTGGCCGTGCTAGAGTGACTTAAGGTAACTCTAGCCATGCGCACAGTCCGCTTCTGACACTTCATCTGATTCCGACAGTGATCGTTGTTTTCTCTTCTCCTGTGCGTTTCATGGCGATAAATGATACCCTTTAACAAAAATACTGTGCAGACTACCATTCGAAGCACAAGAAACTAATTTTAAAGAAACGAAATTTTCGCAGAGTTGCCAACTCATACGTCACAGCTTGATGTCACAGTGCCTCAAGGAACGCCACGAGTACAACAATCATTTCTAATCATTCACTATACCGTGTTTATTACTGCTAATTTGCAGTGGCAAGAAGTAATTACTCAATACCATATCATGCCAAATTTCGGAGTTTTACGCACTCACAAACAATCATCAGACCCACACGTTAATTGTGCCCAGTCTTGCACAAGATGGCTCTCTTCACACCGGAACACGGCGGACTATGCGCACTTGTTCGGTAATTCCACACTCATGACCGCTTCCGTGACCAAAAAATCTCAGTTTTGGTGTCCTCAGTGCAGTAAACATGTATTTCAGAGCTGCGTTTTTTGAAACTGAAATATTGGCCTCGAGATTGGAGTGGCGTGCTCTCGCGTGTGACGTCAGTTTGTGGACTCCCCTCTCAGCCGAGCTGCAGCAGCCGCTGCTCTTGTGCGCGGGTCATCTGGTTCGGGCAAACACTTTGTCGAAACAACAGCCTCGCGAAGGTGAACTAACGCCCTAAACGAATGCGTTTGAGTGCAATTATCAATTTGTTCAATTGTAGCCCAATTTACAGCGCCAAAAAACCTCCCAGATGGCCGATAAGCTGCCGATGCCGCCAACCACATTGCTGGTCAGAAAGTGAAACTGTGGATGTCTTCGCTCGTCATCTGTAGTTTCCGCGGTGTGATACTCATTAGTTCGGGTGTTCAGCATTTCTTCTTCGCGCTGAAATCTGAGCTGCGCTTAAAGCAATATTTTATCATGGCTCACCCAGTAAGCAGTACTTGTGGATTTCTTCCTTAGCTTCGGGTCCCTAAGATAGTTTTGAAAGATAACGTCACGGGTGGGTGATCACATAGAAGCACATAGCAGTACTCCATCATTGCGCAGCACACGCCGAGACAAGCGGCCGCAGTTTTAAGAATTAAAGCACTGCGCTTTTAAAATGACCGTTGAAAGCGGACATCCACGGTTGTCGGAACAGCGTCAGTAGACACCACTCACAAGATAACCAGTTGAACTGCGTCTCTGCCGAGTTTTACCACGACGGTGCTTCGAGAGCGCGCGAACACTCGAACTGACGTAATACTACAGTGTCTAGAAATATACTGCCTAGTGTGCTGAGCGCGGGCTAGGAGACCGCCCCACAGCTGATGACTGCCGGCGGCACCCGCATGGCGTGCTGCTGTCCGAGTAGATGCATTTGCGTTCAATCATTGCGCTCTGAAAGCGCTGCGAAGCTTTCAGGGGGCCGAGCCGGGCGAGGCCAACTATTTTACTGCCTTTTCGGAGTGCTTTTTACAAAAGGCTTCATAGCATAAGAACTTCTCGATTGCTTTCACAGTTTTGGCGCTTCGCAATACCAAATGAAGATCACTTCGTGGCGTACATTTCGCCATCCTTTACTGCCAGCAAAAAAAAGAGGCAGATCCCACGTAACTTGGGAATCAATTCTGTGCAAAGCATGCTGATTGAAGGTGACTCTGTTGTAATTTTCATTAAGTGAAACATTACGAAGTGGCGCTAAATATATCCGAGAAATCGGAGAATCAACCCTGGAACCAGCATTGGCGTTTCACGGACATTTGGCTCTTCTTGCAAAGTATTTCGAAGACCTGGTGTGGCTCTGCAATAGAATACTTGGTTTCCATGCAGATTGCTTGGCTTCGATTCCTGTAGTAGGACACCAACGTTTGTTATTTGCATTCGTAGGATCAATGTTGCCAATGCCAGCTTAACGCTCACGCATTAAAAAAGATGTGGCGAGAAAGGTTTGATGGCGTACGTGATGGGATTGTGAATTATTCATGTCAGGACCAGCGAGTCATATTCATTAAACCATCTTACCCACCCGCAATAATTTTGGTTTACCCTAAGTCAAGGGGGTGATCGTGAGGGCACCCAGAAATATATCTATCTATATATTTGATATATAGATAGAATATAGATAGATAGATACATAGATAGATAGATAGACGGATGGACAGAGGGACAGACGGATGGACAGAGAGACGGAACGACCGACGGACGGACAGACAAACAGATGGACCGACAGACGGATGGACAGACGGAAGGACGGACGGACAGACAGACAGACAGACAGACGGAAGGACGGAGGAAAAGACAGACAGAAAACAGACGGATGGATGGATGGATGGACAGACAGAGGACGGACGAACGGATAGACAGACGGACGGATAGACGGACAGACGCACGGATAGACGGACAGGCAGATGGACGGACGGACAGAGAGACGGACAGACAAACAGACGGACAGACAGACAGACAGACAGACAGATAGATAGATAAATAGATAGATAGATAGACAGATAAATAGATAGATAGATAGATAGATAGATAGATAGACAGACCGACAGACAGACAGACAGACAGACAGACAGACAGGTGCTCAAAGTGGTTGCAGTACGCAAAGAAATTAATTTTAAAAATCATTGACAGTATAACCACCAGAGTAATTTTTAAAAATGTGCTTTGTTCTTGAAAGCAGGAATTATCACAGAAGATCCCAAAACCTTGGGATTGGCCACTAGGGGTCTTGGAGTGCAGCAGCACTTCGCTTCGGCTCCGTACCGCGACAGCGAAAATTGCCAATCGCTGGTATCGCGAGTGCTCTCAACAACACGAACGCATTCATACAGGTGAGCGCTTTCCACTAACCCCTCTTGAGGTTTTGGCGAGCCCCAGGAGGGCCACCAGGCCCAAAAAACCAGGCACAGTCGCGCCACCGCCGTCCTAGGCCTTGCGACGCGTCGCGCCGCAGCCTCCTCACCTTAGGCCAGCATGGAGGTTCGAGTACAAGGCACGGACATGGACCCAAGCCAGTATGACCCTCGGGACTGGACCCAAGTCCTCAGAGCCCAGGCAAACCTCCGGGAAACACGAAACGCGACCCACGGTACGAACGCAGATCCTTCTGTGCGAGAGACGCCGAGCCAGTCGCGCGAGACTCCGCAGACTGCCACAACTCCCAGGCTACAGAGCTCTTCGACGCAGCTGCGCGTTCTCGATACAACCGCCCAAAAGATCAAGCAACTACCGCCCCTTCCAACCGACGGATTTAGAGTGGTGTTCCACTCCCAGGATGGCCTTGACCTTACGACGCTCCAGCCACGCTACCTCCTCACCGCTCTCATGCAGGCCGCTGCGCTGACCGACCCATCTACGCTGACCCTTCGGATTCACCCAGTCAATAACACTTGGACAGTGTCTGCGGTGAATGAAAAGGACGCGCTCAAGCTTGTGCAGCTACAGCACATCACCTACGACAAGGATGAGTATGCCATGACGGCATACATCGTACCCCCCGATGGCTCAGTCAGGGGTGTTAATACAAACGCCTACTGGAAGGAATCACCACAAGAACTACTCGCGGACTTATCTCCCGCAACCCCCACGAAACTATACTAGACGCTCGACAAATGGGACTCACGCGATCGATTCTCATTACCTTTGGACAAGCCACCGTCCCACGAAAGATTGTTTATGGTGGAGGACTGCATCTGTGCACGCCCTATACACCAAGGGTCGAGACTTGCAGTAACTGCCGGACCAAATGCCACCACACGGATGTATGCATCAAACCTAGGACGCACAGGTGCCCAAGATGTGGCCAATTACACCCGAAGGAGGCAAATCCAACGTGTACTCCAGTCTGCATCATCTGCGAAGGCCCACATCTGTCGGGGACCCAGGAGTGTAAGCACCGGCACCTACTTAAAGTAACCAGGCCCAAGTCACCACGTGAACCACGATCACAGGAAGGAGTAGACCACTCACTACGCGGTGCAAGCACCAAACGCTCTGAGCCACATGCCGGCCAACAAAAAGAGCAGCCGAAGAGTTCCTACCAACCTACATGGGCGGACAAGCTGAAGACGCCCAATGGGACCAGACCACCGGCAACCAACACTCCGCCTGCCCCGGACCCCCGTGACCAGGAGCTCCGGGCCCTGCGTGTGGAGGTAAGCCGTCTCACGACCCTTCTAACACAAAGCCATACTCCCCCCTCACCTCCTTCGCAACAGCTGTCCCCAGAACAAGTCACCCCACCCACTGCGCAGTCACCCAACAGCCCTGCCACACACTCCTCACCCCCCCCCCCCCTTAAAAAGAAACGCAGTTCAGACTCAGTCGACGATTATCAGGCTGACCTAAGAAACTTGTGTGACAGTCATGCACACGCGCGCTAGATTGGCGGCAACGCCCCTCGGCATAGAATGTATATATGAGAGCGCTATCGTTCAATAAACGTTTTTCGACGCACATGACCCGTGCAAGCCACATGGTGTCAGAAGTGGTCGGACCGCAGCCGATGCACGCAGCCGGCGAACGAACAGCGGACGAGTAGCAAGCCAACAGGGGCGGCTCGAAGGTCCCAACCAGCTACAAGCATGCAGAACGGGGAACAGCGCCAGCAGGCCAGCGGACCAGTCACCACGCTATTGCCACCGCCGAAAGCCCTGGACACCACAGGAGACGTATGGCGAAGCTGGAAGACATGGCGGCAAGAGTTCGAGCTCTTCGCAACGGCAACATACCTGAACCAGCAACCGAAAGAGGTACAGGCAGCCACCTTTCTTATGATTATCGGAGAGGACGCACGCAAGACGTACAGCACTCTTGATTTTGCAACTGACGAAGAGAAGTCGGACGTAGAAGTACTGAAAATGAAGTTTGAGGCATTTTACAAACCAGCTCTAAACTTAGCCTACCATGAGTTCCGCTTTGGAAAGTGCGACCAAAAGGACGGTGAAAGTTTCAATGACTGGCTGACAGACCTCAGAGTGCTAGCAAAAAGCTGCGAGTTTGGGCAGCTTGAAGAGCGTATGCTGAGAAGCCGTATTATTCTCGGAATTAGAGATAAAAAGCTGCAAGAAAAGCTAATCTCCGAAAATGCTTCTTTCACGAAGACCGTAGAAATGTGTCGCTCTCGTGAACATGGCAAAGAACAGTGTGAAGAGATACAGGCGCGCCCGAAAAGCGATTACGCAGCCGAGATGAACGCGCTATCTGAAGCGAAAGGTCAGCGTTGTACAAAGTGCGCAAAGGTTCATCAGACCGACCGTGTGTGCCCAGCAAAGGGACGCACGTGCAGGAAATGCGGTGGCAGAAATCACTTTGCGATAGCCTGCAAGAAGATGCAAAAAAGATTTCATTCGAAAGAGCACGCAGTAGCATCTGTCGATGCAGAAGAAGGCGATTTCTGGTTAGAAACGCTATCGCATGCCCGTGGGAAAGACGACCGCTGGACGGCTACCGTTGAGATAGAAGGAAAGCCTATTTTTGCAAGTTAGACACAGGCGCAACATGCTCGGTTATAGCACGCAGCCAGCTGCAGAAAATAACAAACAAGCAGCCACTTGATTGCAACGTTGTTTTAAACACATTTTTTGGCTTCCAGAAAAAAGCGACGAAACAAGTTCGTCTTGAAGTGGCAACGAGAGAAAGCAAGATTCTGACAGAGTTTTTCGTCGTGGATGACGAAATCGCCGTGACCTTGAGCGGTACAGTTGCCGAAGAGCTTGGCTTGCTCCAACGTGTCTGCTCTGTCGACCAAATAGAGCTTTACGGCACTGCCAAGCCTTACGAAGACGTGTTTGAAGGTCTGGGTCAACTGGAGGGTATTGTCTACCATCTAAAGCTCAAGCCCGGGTCCCAGGGAGTAGTGAAACCAGCACGGCGGATTCCAATAGCATTGCAAAGCAAGGTGAAAGCTGAGCTCGACCGCATGGAGACTGCTGGAGTCATCGTGAAAGTGACCGAGCCGACAGAGTGGGCCAGCAACATGGTCGTTGTTACAAAAGGAGAGAAGGTACGCATTTGTCTTGATCCTTCCGACCTAAACAAAGCTCTGCTTCGCGAGCACTATCCAATGCCAACATTGGAAGACATAGCACCTTCGATAAGTGGGGCCCAGTACTTTACAACTTTGGACGCAGCCTCCGGTTTCTGGCAAATCAAGCTGGATAAAGAAAGCTCTAAGATTTGCACTATGTGCACTCCATACGGCCGTTATAGATTTTTGCGCATGCCCTTTGGAATCTCGTCGGCGCCGGAAATATTTCAGCGGGCCATGCACCGCGTGCTAGAAGGCCTCGAAGGCGTAGCGGTTGTCATGGACGACATTCTAGTGTGGGGCCGATCAAGAGAGCAGCATGATGCAAACCTTGAACACGTCCTACGACGTTGCCGAGAGTACAAACTGAAATTGAACAGAAAGAAATGCCGTTTTTTACAGGAGTCCGTCCGGTACTTGGGACACGTTTTGACGCGCGACGGCCTGAGCCTGGATCCACAACGGCTAGAAGACATCTTGCAAGTCCAGACGCCAAGCAACCAGAAAGAGCTGCAGACGTTCCTGGGCATGGTAAATTTTGTCTCTCGCTTTATTCCGAATATGTCGGACCTAACAGCACCACTTCGAGAATTACTAAAGAAGAATGTCGCGTGGCTTTGGGAGGACCGCCAAGATGCAAGCTTCAAGGCTCTGAAGGAAGCGCTTGCGACAGCCCCTGTACTAAGCTACTACGAGAAGGGGAAACCAATCAGGCTGTCGGTAGATGCCAGTCAGAACGGAGTTGGCGCAGTGATCATACAGGACGGGCATCCACTAGCGTATTCGTCGCGTTCCTTGACAGAAACACAGCAAAGGTATGCCCAGATCGAAAAGGAGATGCTGGCAATTGTCCACGGCTGTGAAAGATTCCGCGACTATCTTTCGGGCAGCCTGAAGTTGTAGTAGAATCCGATCACAAGCCACTAGAAATTATATTTAAGAAGCCGTTATGCCAATGTCCTCTAAGGCTTCAGCGCATGCGCCTCAGCTTGCAGAGGTACCCGATAGTCGTCAAATACACACCTGGAAAACAGCTGTTTGTTGCTGACGCTTTATCACGGTCCCCGAGCCAAGCAATATTGAAAGAACAGTGCCTGAATTATCAGTTGAACACCATTGCTTGCCTGCAGGTTTCAGACAGACGGCTGAGCCAAGTTCTACAAGAGACCGACCAGGACCCTGTGATGGTGAAACTTCGACAGTACGCAAGCAGTCAGTGGCCGGAGAGCAAAGCTGACGTCAGCAGCGAGCTACGATGCTACTGGAGCTTCCGCGACGAGCTGCATACGCAAGATGGCCTAGTATTCAGGAGCAACCGCCTCATCATTCCGGCCAAGATGCGCAGCGAAGTTCTTGCCTGCCTTCATGCAGCGCATGGGGGAGCAGAAAAAATGAAAGCACGTGCTCGAGCTGTACTTTTTGGCCTTCTATAAACAGCGATCTAGAAGTTGCTCGACGCTGTGAGACCTGCCAAAAGCACAAGCCACGAAATCTGCGCTTGCCATTGATGAACCATGAAATTCCTAGCCTACCCTGGGAAGTTGTGGGAGCCGACATATGCTATCACAATGCTACCGAGTACTTGGTGGTTGTTGACTTTTATTCTTTCTTTTTCGAAATCAGGCCCGTGAAGACGACAGCCGACAAGGTGATTGCTGCCTTCGCAGACATATTCGCCACTCATGGCTTCCCGCAGCGCCTATGCACGGACAATGGACCGCCATTCAGCAGCCAGGACTTTCGTGAATTTGTCGGTAAGATTAGCTTGCACCATGTTCGCTCCAGCCCCTATCACCCTCGATCAAACGGAATGGCTGAACGTGCGGTGCAAGAAGCCAAAAAATTGCTGAAGAGGTATCGGTACGGCACAGTGGATTTTTGTGCTGCATTGCTTGAATGGAGAAACACTCCTCGCGATTCCTATTTGAAATCTCCAATGCAGAGACTCATGGGCCGAAATGCGAGGACGCTGCTGCCAGTCACGGAAACCCACCTGCGACCGCAGACCATACCGCCGGAGGAGGTTCAACGGCGGCTCCACGTTATCAGAAGTAGACAACGTTCCTTCTACAACAGGGGTACAAGGCCGCTACCAGGACTTCCTGAGGGCTCCCGCGTCACAGTGTACAACGTACCATCAAAGACCTGGTCCCCTGCTACGGTTGTCAAGCCTGCCAACAGTCCGAGAGCCTACATTGTTGAGACCGAAGATGGGCTCCAGTTGCAGCGCACCAGAGAACATCTCCGTCTGGCCCCCACTCCACTGGTGCCCCCCACACAAGAACATCAAGCTGACGTGGGCCCCGCCGAGCCACAACTACGCAGAAGCGAACGCAATCGCCGGCCACCGCAAAGATACCCCATGCCGGAACTTTAGTCTTTTTGTTTGTTTAAGAAGGGAGATGTGACAGTCATGCACACGCGCGCTAGATTGGCGGCAACGCCCCTCGGCATAGAATGTATATATGAGAGCGCTATCGTTCAATAAACGTTTTTCGACGCACATGACCCGTGCAAGCCACAACTTGGAAGCAATATTTGACGCCAAATTGGTAGCGTTGGAGGCGCGCATCGAAGCTAAATTTTCAACGATAGTCGAGCAGCTGTCTACTCGTTTTGAGCAACAGATGGATGCACTATTCACACGCCTAACCCAAACTCTAGAAACTAGGTTTACGCAATTTGAGACCCGCCTTCAGAGGCTCGAAACTACCAGCTCATCATATGAGGGGTCTTCTACCTACATCTCACACACACCTGCTCCTTCTATTTCACTTCCACTAAAGCAACAACAACCAATCCTAGCTCCGCCCACGCTCCAATATGGCGGGTCGTGATACTTCTACCCACCTATCACTAATCCAATGGAACTGCCACGGCTTTCGGGGCAAGCGCGCACCGCTGCAGCTCTTAATACCTGTCCTCCTTGCCATACCCAAACTTCTTTTGTTACAGGACACGCAACACCAAGCCAAACTTCCAAGTTACCATGCAGTACACTCAGACCCCACTGACACTCCCCGAGTGTCCACATTTATTCATCGCACCCTTACCTACCAAGAACACACAATCACCTCCTCCACTCCGTGCGTCCTCATAGAACTTATCCCCACGAAACTTAACACACCTCCGATCTTTACAGCCAATATCTACCACACCCCACGCCAGGCCAAGGCCACTCTCGATGCGCTATTGCAGAGAATTCACTGCATCGCGGGCCGAAACCCCCTACTCATAGGCGGCGATTTTAACTCTCAGCATACAGACTGGGGTTATCGGTACACCACAGCACGGGGTCGCCGGCTTTGGACTACCATTCAAGACTTGCGCCTCACTACACATAACAACTTTCTCACACCAACCCGAATCGGCAATAGCGTAACAATGGACACTAGTCCAGACCTCACACTCAGCCCTTCCCTCAAAGATATCTCATGGTCTCGTACACAACACACACTTGGAAGCGACCATTATATCATCATCATCATCATCATCAGCCTGTCTACGTCCACTGCAGGACAAAGGCCTCTCCCATGTTCCGCCAGTTAACCCGGTCCTGTGCTTGCTGTTGCCAATTTATACCCGCAAACTTCTTAATCTCATCTGCCCACCTAACCTTCTGTCTCCCCTACCCCGTTTCCCTTCTCTGCGATTCCAGTTGGTGACCCTTAATGACCAGCGGTTATCCTGTCTACGTGCTACATGTCCGGCCCATGTCCATTTCCTCTTCTTTATTGCAGCTATGATATCCTGAACTCCCGTTTGTTCCCTAATCCACTCTGCTCTCTTCTTCTCTCTTAAGGTTACACCTACCATTTTTCTTTCCATTGCTCGCTGCGTCGTCCTCAATTTAAGTTGAACCCTCTTTGTGAGTCTCCAGGTTTCTGCTCCGTAGCTAAGTACCGGCAAGATACAGCTGTTATATACCTTCCTCTTGAGGGACAGTGGCAATCTACTTGTCATAATTTGAGAGTGCCTGCCGAATGTGCTCCACCCCAGTCTTATTCTTCTAGTTACTTCAATCTCGTGGTTAGGCTCTGCGGTTATTACCTGCCCTAAGTAGACATAGTCTTTTACAACTTCAAGTGCACTATTACCTATCGCAAAGCGCTGCTCCTTTCCGAGGTTGTTGTACATTACTTTCGTTTTCTGCAGATTAATTTTAAGACCCACCTTTCTGCTCTGTTTGTCTAACTCCGTAATAATGAGTTGCAATTCGTCCCCTGAGTTACTCAGCAATGCAATGTCATCGGCGAAGCGCAGGTTACTGAGGTACTCTCCATTAACTCTTATCCCCAACTTTTCCCATTCTAGGCTTCTGAAAACGTCCTGTAAGCACGCAGTGAATAGCATTGGGGAGATTGTGTCCCCCTGCCTTACACCTTTCTTTATTGGTATTCTGTTGCTTTTTTTATGAAGCACTATGGTAGCAGTTGATCCCCTGTAGATTTCTTCCAGAATGTTTATATATATTTCATCTACGCCCTGATTCCGCAGCGTCTGCATGACGGCTGATATTTCTACTGAATCAAACGCCTTCTCGTAATCTATGAAGGCTAAGTATAGTGGTTGGTTATACTCTGAGCATTTCTCTATTACCTGATTGATAGTATGAATGTGGTCAATTGTTGAGTAGCCTGTTCTAAATCCTGCTTGTTCCTTTGGTTGATTGAATTCTAATGTTTTCTTTACTCTGCTAGCAATTACCTTTGTAAATAGCTTGTATACTACAGAGAGCAAGCTGATCGGCCTGTAATTCTTCAAGTCCTTGTCATCTCCTTTCTTATGTATTAGGATGATGTTAGCGTTCTTCCAAGACTCTGGTACTTTTCCCGTCAGGAGACACCTCGTAAATAGAGTGGCTAGTTTTTCTAACACAATCTGTCCTCCCTTTTCAGCAGATCTGATGTTACTTGATCCTCACCAGCAGCTTTGCCTCTGTGCATGCTCTCTAAAGCTTTTCTGACTTCTTCTATCATTACCGGTGGGGTGTCGTCTGGGTTACTGCTAGTTCTTATAGTATTAAGGTCGTGGTTGTCTCGGCTACTGTACAGATCTCTGTAAAACTCCTCCGCTATTTTAACTATCCTATCCATATTGGTAGTTAATTTGCCTTGTTTGTCCCTTAGTGCATACATCCGCCTTTTGCCTATCCCAAGTTTCCTCTTCACTGCTTTGACGCTTCCTCCGTTTTTCAGAGCGTGCTCGATTCTCTCCATGTTATACCTTCTTACATCGCATACTTTACGTCTATTAATCAGCTTCGAAAGCTCTGCCAGTTCTATTTTGTCTGTTGTACTTGACACTTTCATGATTTGACGCTTCTTAATTAGGTTCTTCGTTTCCTGGGAAAGCTTGCCGGTGTCCTGTCTAGCTACCCTGCCTCCAACTTTCACTGCACACTCCGTGATGACACTCGTCAGATTATCATTCATTGTATCTACGCTAAGGTTGGTTTCCTCGCTAAGAGCAGAGTACCTGTTCTGCAGTGACACTCTGAATTCCTGTACTTTCCCTCTCAGTGCTAGCTCATTGATTTGCTTCTTGCGTATCAGTTTCTGTCGTTCCTTCTTAAAGTCTAGGCGGATTCGAGCCCGTACCATTCTATGGTCACTGCATCTTACCTTGCCAACCACTTCCACATCCTGCACGACTCCTGGGTGTGCAGTCATTATAAAGTCTATTTCGTTCTTATTTACGCCATTAGGGCTCCTCCATGTCCACTTGCGGTTTTCTCGTTTTCGGTAGAAGGTATTCAAAATACGCAGATTATTGCGTTCTGCGAATTCTACTAGTAGCTCTCCTCTGGCGTTTCTAGTGCCGATGCCATAATCTCCTACTGCCTGGTCCCCAGCCTGCTTCTTCCCTACCTTTGCATTAAAGTCGCCCATTACTATAGTATACTGTGTTTTCACCTTACTCATTGCCGATTCCACGTCTTCATAGAAGCTTTCAACTGAAGCGTCATCATGGCTGGATGTAGGCGCGTAAGCCTGTACTACCTTCATTTTGTATCTTTTATTCAGTTTAATTACAATGCCTACCACCCTTTCATTAATGCCTTAGTAATCCTCTATGTTGCCAGCTATGTTTCTGTGAATTAGGAACCCTACTCCCAGTTCTCTTCTGTCTGCCAAGCCACGATAGCAAATGACGTGCCCATTCTGTAGCACAGTATAGGCCTCATCTGTCCTCCTAACCTCACTCAGCCCTATTATATCCCATTTAATGCCTTCTAGCTCCTCGAATAATACAGCTAGACTTCCCTCACTAGATAACGTTCTGACGTTAAACGTTGCTGAGTTCAAGTTCCAATGGTGGCCTGTCCGTATCCAGAGATTCCTAGCACCCTCTGCTGCTTTGCAGATCTGACCACCGCCGTGGTCAGTTGCTCCGCAGCTGGTGGGGACTGAGGGCCGTGAGTTAATTGACGAATGCCTACGGGAGGGGGTGGCCAGATACTGCACCAGGGTGGCCAATCCTTCTCTGGTGAGATCATCGGTGCGTACCGGCTTTAAGCTGGTACGATCAGACAGTAGTGGGAGTGCTCCATGCATGTCTTCCTTATTGTTGTTCAGCAGCGTTGGCGGCCACCCACCACGGAGCCCAACGAGGGGACGCTACAAGGTTACAAATGCTGAAACTTGCAGACGCCAGCCGTACAACGCCACTATAACCCAATGCGCCTAGACCAAGGTAGGCTATTTGCACAGGGTTAACCCTAGCCGCCAGGAAGTTTGGAAGTAAACGGAAGAGAGTAGAAGACAGGACAGATAAATAGTAAGAGATAAAGACGAAGATGTAGGGAGAGAGAGATAGGAAAAGGCGACTGCCGGTTCCCCTGGGTGGGTCAGCTCAGGGGTGCCGTCTACGTGAAGCCGGGGCCAAAGGGCTGTGTTGCCTTTGCCGGGGGGCCTTAACGGTCCAATCACCCAGCGTCGGCTCAACCCACAGGATCCCCTTTTCCTCGGACACGGCAAAGCCACGCACGGCTAGGCGTGGGAGGGAGTCGAAACTCCTTCGTTAGCTCGGGTTCGTGGTGTCGCTACACACCAAACGCCTACTTGCGCAGGCGCCCCTGCGGTAACCATTATATTATCGCCATACAAATACCTCACACACCACACAGACCTCGACTCCTCACCCACAATCTGATTCACTGGGACGCTATCCGATCCGCTCGTCGGGAACTCCCCAATACCCCGATACAAGTCATTGATCATTGGGTCTCATCTCTCCTAGATGATATAACCGCACACATACAAAAGATTACCACACCACCCAACACCCCTACATTGGACACTCGCTTAGCCCACCTCTGGGAGGCACACCACAGCATACTGGAGAGATGGAAACGACTGAAACATAACAGAACGTTAAAACGCCGACTGGCTACGCTACAGACACAAATAACTGCGCATGCCGAGGAGTTGTGTCGTTCCAACTGGGGTCAGGTGTGCAACAGCATAGCTGGCAACCTCTCTACCAAGTACGCATGGCACCTCCTACGGCACCTTATCGACCCTACACACTCACGCACAACGTCACAACATCACATTACACGCCTACTTCACAACTCCACGCTTTCCCCTGACACCCTTCTGGACAAACTACGCACAACACACACGGCACCCGGCACCTCCTCACCTCTCCCGCCCTACACGGGAGCCCCGAATGAAGCCCTGGACAATGACATATCGGAGCAAGAGGTGTGTATGGCCCTCCAGAACATCCGAACAAGCTCTGCACCGGGGAAAGACGGGATAACTAACTGCATGCTCCGTAATCTGGATGATCAATCGAATGCACAGATTACAGATTACTTTATTAAATGCTGGAAGGAAGGTACCTTGCCGCAATCCTGGCGCCATGCCAAGATTGTATTCATCCCTAAACCTAACAAACCCCTTATTATATCAAACCTCCGCCCCATTTCACTCACATCGTGTCTCGGGAAGCTTCTCGAGCACGTTGCTTTAAACAGACTGACTCAACACATGCACGACCACAACCTATACCCGCACAGCATGGTGGGCTTCCGCCCGTGTCTCTCCGCCCAAGATGCCATGCTTCAACTGACGCACAGCATTCTTGATCCTCTCATCCCCGCTCATACTAAAGCCGTCTTGGCCCTGGACTTAACCAAGGCCTTTGATCGAGTAGAACACCGAGCGATCATGGCGGCTCTCTCCCCCCTCTTTGTGGGCGTTCGTATGTACGCCTACATACAAGCCTTCCTTTCAGGACGCACGGCCGAGGTTCATATGGGCCCCCATGCGTCCCCTCCATATACTCTCAGTGGTGTAGGCACTCCGCAAGGTTCGGTCCTTTCCCCTTTTCTCTTCAATGCCACACTCATTCCCTTAGCCCGCTCTCTTCACAATATCCCTCACCTTCACCACACCCTCTATGCAGACGACATCACACTGTGGACCACCCATGGTAGTGATGGCGACATAGAGGAAACCTTACAAACCGTCACAAACATTACACAACAACACGCACAAAGCATTGGTCTCTCCTGTTCCCCGGAAAAATCTGAGCTGCTTCTCATACGCCCTTCACCACCTACTCTTCCCACTGCCCCCATCACCGTTACTCTGGACGGGCGCCCTATCCCAGAGGTCGACACAATCCGAATCTTGGGCCTTCACATCCAAAATAACGACCGTAACACTTTCACTATCCGGAAACTCAAGCGGGTGACGGATGCGCTATCGCACCTCGTCCGCAGAGTTTCTGGAAAACACTATGGCATGAAGGAACACAATTTGTGTCGTCTCATTCATGCCTTCATACTGAGCCGCTTCCTTTATACAATCCCGTATCTCCGACTTCGACAAGAAGAAATAGCCACCCTGGATGCCATGCTTCGTAAAGCCTACAAGGTGGCCTTACACCTCCCCCTTAACACACAGACCACTAAACTTCTTCAGCTTGGGCTCCATAACACCACAAACGAACTCACTGAGGCCCACAGACGAGCGCAATACACTCGTTTAGCTCAGACTTTCACCGGACGCTACATACTTAACACCCTCAATATTCACATACCAGCAGCCGACCCCACACTTCTAGCAGTCCCCCGACCCATACACACACAGATAATAGTTAAACCTCTCCCAAGAAACACCCACGTTACCTACCATTCGGCCCGCCGCAAGGCCCGTGCAAAAGCTCTCCACAAATACTACGGTTCTGAAGAGGACGCCGTATGGGTGGATGCAGCTTGCACGGGCGACGACGCGGCAGTTGTAGTCGTTGATCGCACACTCCAACCCATTGCAACTCTCCACCTTCTTCCTGCATCCACCTCGGAATCCTCGGAAGAAGCGGAGATCGCGCTTGCCCTCGCACACACTGATGCCCGGTACGTCCTTTCCGACTCGAAAACCGTGATCCTAAATTTCGCGCGAGGACGAGTCCACGAGAGTGCTTTCAGAATTCTCAGCTCGCCCACCAAAAACCCGGCCCGCCATGTGGAGCTGATCTGGGTGCCTGCGCACTCTGGAAATTCCGGCAACGAAGCCGCCAATGACCACGTCCGAGGTCTCATCAACCGGGCGGCGGCGGAATTGGAGTCGGGCTCTGCCAGGGAGCGCATGCATTCGTTCAACGAGATGACCCAGTCATATCGCGCCGAACGCCAGCTATACCCACCACCCCACCAATCCCTCAAAAATTTTCACCAAATATTATGGCGTCGCCTTCAGACCCGCACCCTTCCCTCCCCCTATTTTCTTTTCCGCATTTACCCGGGAGCGTACGCCCCGTCCTGTGCTCAATGCACTCACACCCACGCTACCCTTACCCATATTCTCATGGAATGCCCGGCGGACCCTCCCCCGCGGGGCCCGGAGCCACTGACCACATGGGAGAAATGGGAGATCTTGCTGCGCTCGACGGACCCGGCCAAGCAGAAAATCGCCACTGACCGGGCCGCCCACGTTATGAAACTGCATGAACTCATGAACGCATAGCGCAGTGGGGTCGTGCGGGGACCCTGGGACGTAAGTGCCCAAATCCCTTGGTCTAATAAAGTTTTACCCCGCCAAAACCTTTACCTCTTAGCCTGCATTCCATTAGGATTCGAGCGAAAACAAAGCATGATAACATGCTAATTAAAAATCTGACACTCGCAGCATATATTAATACGTTGTTGGAAAGGGAGTCTGACGTTGAAATGGGGGAAGGGGGAGAAGTGTGTGAAAGAAATTTGAAAGGGCATTTTCAATTTTTAGGATAAATACTGATATTTGAAATTATGCCTATATGGTGATTTCGTTCCCGACACCATTCACCCTAACCCGAAAAGATAGTTCGATGGAGACACTCTCAGAAGGCTTTTCTCACGCGACAGCCTTCGGCTTCAGCCTTCTGTCTGCCCTCTCGATCCTACTTTTTCATTCAGGGAATCGTGCTGTATCCGTTAGTGCGGGTAAAAGACAACTTTTCTTTGTTCGATCGATAACTTCTTTGACACAGCGGTAAAATACACGTCCGTTATTTGCATTGTCGCTTAGCTTTTAACACCTCAGGGTGTTGCAGTGCACATTAGGCGCCGTCGAACTTCACAGTAAATCAGATGGCAGCTCTGACTCTCTGATTTTAAACGTGGCGAGGATCTGGCAGCAACAGGACAAGAGGAATTTCACGCGTTCATGCACCCTCTCGACACGCAGCGCCGATGGTGGCATCTGAGTGCAGTCATCACGCTCAGCACACTAGGCAGTATATTTCTAGACACTGTACTTACAGTGTGTAGAAATATACTGCCTAATGTGCTGAGCGCCCGCATTCCGTACGAGAGAAGGTGGCCCCGCATGTGATTACTGCACTCAGAATGCCACAAGCGGGACTGCGTGTTGAGAGGGTGCACGAACGCGCGAAATTCCTCTCGTCCTGTTTCTGCCGGAGCCTCGCCACGTTTAAAATCAGTGTGTGACAGCTGCCATCTGATTTACTGTGAAGTTCGACGGCTCCTAATGTGCACTGCAACGCTCTGAGGTGTTAAAAGCTAAGCGGCAACGCAAATAAAGGACGTGTATTGTGCCGCTGTGTCAAAGAAGTTATCGGTCGAACAAGAAAAAGGTGTCCTGTTCCCCGCACTAACAGATCCAGCCCGGTTTCCTGAATGAAAAAGTAGGATCAAGAGGGAAGAATCCGAAGGCTGTCTGTGAGAAAAGCATTCTGAGAGTGACCGCACCAAGCTCTCTTTTCGGATTAGGGTGAACGGTGTCGGGAATGAAATCGCTGTTTAGGCAAAATTTCAAATATTCATATTTCTCTCAAAACTTGAAAATACCCTTTCGAATTTTATTCACACAGTTTTTCTCCCATGTCAACGTCGGACTCTCTTTCCATCAACATTTTGAGTATCATATGCGGCGAGTGTCAGATTATTATTTGCATGTTATGATTCTTTGTTTTCACTCGAATCCTAATGGAATGAGGGTAAGAGGCAAAGGTTTAAAGGTCTTCTGTGCTAATTAATGCTCTCAGGAACAAAGCACATTAAAAAAATAACTCTGGTCGTTATACTGTCAATGGTTTTTAAAACTAATTGCTTTGCGCACTGTAACCACTTTAAGCATCTATCTATCTATCTATCTATCTATCTATCTATCTATCTATCTATCTATCTATCTATCTATCTATCTATCTATCTATCTATCTATCTATAGATCTATCTATCTATCTATCTATCTATCTAACTAATCACCTACGTCTACTTAGGGTCTTCGAAATACTTTGCAAGAAGAGCCAAATGTTCGTGAAACGCCAATGCTGGCTCCTGTGTTGACTATGCAATTTCTTGCATATATTTAGCGCAACTTCATAAGGTTTCACTTAATAAAA
Organism: Rhipicephalus annulatus; assembly: GCA_013436015.1. Taxonomy (NCBI): domain Eukaryota; kingdom Metazoa; phylum Arthropoda; class Arachnida; order Ixodida; family Ixodidae; genus Rhipicephalus; species Rhipicephalus annulatus. The sequence goes on along the minus strand of WOVY01006327.1, from coordinate 7,124 downwards.
AATTACAACAGAGTCACCTTTCTTAGCATTGATTCCCAAATTACGTAGCATCTGCGTCTTTTTTTTTTGCGGGCAGTAGTGGATGGCGAAATGTATGCCACGAAATGATCTTCATTTGGTATTGCGAAGCGCCAGTACTGTGAAAACAATCGAGTAGTGCTTATACAATAAAGCATTATGCGAAAAAAAACAATCCGAAAATGCAGGAAAATAAAAGTTGGCCTCGCGCAGCTCGTCCCCCTGCAGGGTTCGCAGCGCTTGCGGAGCGCAACGATTGAACGCAAGCCCCGCCGCGGTGGTCTAGTGCAGGGCTAAGGTACTCGGCTGCTGAGCCGCAGGTCACGGGATCGAATACCGGCTATGGTGGCTGCATTTCCTATGGAGGCGGAAATGTTGTAGGCCCGTGTGCTCAGATTTGGATGCGTTTTATAGAACCCCAGGTGGACTAAATTTTCGAAGCCCTCCACTACGGCGTCTCTTATAATCATATGGTGGTTTTGGGACGTTAAACCCCACATATCAATCAACGATTGAACGCAAATGCACCCACCTGCTCAGCAGCGCACCATGCGGACGCTGCCGGCAGTCATCAGCTGTGGGGCCATCTCCTAGCCGGCGCTCAGTACACTAGGCAGTATATTTCTAGACACTGTACTGTAGCAAGCGTACACATGGTTTGCAGCGTGACGCCATCAGTCGCACACTTTGACGGGTCGTAACTGCAGGTGAAACCACATTATGAAACATTTTTTATTGATTGTGAAAGCTGATGTGCAAGAAAATAAGTGTAGGAAGTTTAAGAAATATCAAAAGTGTTTTTTTAATTCTTGCCATAAGTTTCCTTTGCATGCTGGTTTCTTGAAGCTCGCGTGATCGTGCCTTTTGTTGGAAACGGTTATCAATATAACCTTTGGAAGTACCATAAATAAGCATGCTGATGAAGTAATGCGGAATTTTCACCGTTCTGTCATCGGCCCTTTTTGAAAGTCCTGTAATGTAGGCAAAGGACGTTTTCTGGGTGAATTTTAAGATAAAAGAAATATCTGCGATATCCAGATAAGCGAAAAATAATTTTACATCAGCCCTAATACGCCTATGTTTACCAAAACGAGATTGAGATAGGTAGATTTTTATATTTTGCGTAATTCAACGCCAAAGTCGAAAAAAAAGCAGCACAGCAAGCACTCCATTTTTTCGTCATTATAGATTTACTGTGCTTCAAAAAATTTTTTTTGGCAAAACCAATTGCGGATCTCTTCTTTCCACTCATCGGCCAGCAATATATAAAAGTGTGAGAAAAATTTAAGGGGTCGACTGGGCATGCTTTGTTCGATCTTACGTGGAATCACAAATATTTCGATTTTTTTTTCAAGACCGCCACGTCATGTTGCGGTCTTGATGAAGACAAGCGCGCTTGCCAAAATGCTGCTCCAGTGGCTTTCCGCATTTAAAAATTTTCTATCTTATCGAGCTTACATGTTTTCATGGGTTTCTGTATGCACGCCGTAGGTCGGAAGAAATCGTGGAACTCACGCAGACTAACTCATGAAATATATTTTACACTTTGGACTCAATCGTGTTCAGACTCACCAAAATTTGCCCGAGCCTCACCCACTCGGACTGAAATTCACCAAAGTCTTACTCATTGGATTCAGATTCTGAGCTCAATCTGAGTTCGAGTTCCAGGGATCGACTCACGAGTTCGTTAGCCTATAATTAGCTTGTCTGACTGTGGTGTCAATACGCTTTAGTCTGTCCGTCATTTATGATTCTTACACAATAAAATTTTGTTATAGAAAAATATACAGGCTCCCATAGTCGAACCCTGCAGCGGGACCCTGCAGTCGAAAACAGATATTTAACGTAATCGATTCTCTTCTGGGTGCCTTTTGATATAGTTGCTTGGAATACGAGTTACGAGTGGTCGCATTGAATTATAAAGACATTTTTACCGAGATGACAACATCTCATATGTTTATCAAGAACTTCCCTAAAGAGTTGGCGGGGGGGATGTCAAGGAACCCCTTCAACGTAATTCACGCACCTGACGAGTAAATGTCGAAATGATGTATGAACGATGTTGCTCTTTAATGCGTGAGAATAGGTATGAGTACAATTGTGAATTCACGTTTGCCTTATAATAATGCTGAAGATGAGTAGGCGCGACAATAGGTCGATAAAAAATGCGGAACACACTCGGACTCACTTAAGAATTGCATCTTGCTCTTTGAGCTCACTCGGAGTTAGACTCGCCAAACTTTTATTCAGCCGAACTCACTCAGAGCTGCAAAAATATTACTCATCCGGACCTTCTCAGACTCAGGCTCATGGTTTTATCCAACGTTTTTAGATACTAAAAACGTTGGTTCCATCTGAGTGTTTCCGATTGAGTCGACTCAAGAATAAGTTCGCCAGCCTATGACGTCGCACGCACAACGTTATGATACAAGTAAAATGAAGATATATGTACCTTGCGTAGTCGCCTGTAGACGTGACGTACTCGTGCAACGCTGCGAACAGCCGCCGCACGTCGCTCCTCCGACCAGGTAGTAGAAGGAACCACCGTGCACCGGGCGTGAACGGATGCTTCAACACGCGGACGCGCATCCACAACGTCATCTCCCAGTTCATGGCTAAGTCGACGAACACAGAAGGCGCACGGACGCCCCCACGTGGTTTTTCGGGCCAGGCCAGTTTGCGAGCCCTGAGAAGCTCGAGAAACAAACCCTTGTCCGCCTCGCCGGCGCCACTGTTCTCCACGCACGAGGAGTACATGACCAGTTGTTTAGCGGCCAGCGACGCAACCTTGGCCCCCTATTCGAGCAGCTCAAGCAAGCCGTCCAGCCAGGAGATGCTGAGGTCATCCAGCGATGTCTAGGACACCCGGGGAAACCGATCGTAAGCTTCCACGTGGAGCAGACAAACGCGTCGAAGTCGTGGCACGGGTCGACGCTGCGGTTAAGCTCGCGCGCGAGCAACGTCACATCTGACGACAGTCGCTGGTGTCGCACCAGCGTGACTCGTCTCCCTGCGGCCTGGTTGACGGTAGCAGAAGCGACAGGATTGTGAAGGCGCACACCACGGCCAGTGCCAGCGTGGTGATCGTGATGAGCCTCCTGGTGTCGTTGGGCCGTATGTGGGTGGGGCCGTCCCAGGCAGAGCCGTCGTGCGCATGCTGCGTGAACAATCCGACGGCCGCACGACGAAACAGAATATCATGGCTCAAACGAACACCAACGGCAAGAGTAATTTACTTGCGAAGTCCTGTTGCACGCTCCTTAAGTAGCAGAGTAGTTGCGAGAAGGGAATATTAGAAATAGAATGAGAATTTTTTAGCACGTATACGCCTTAACCAGTAAACTTGCGCTGCACGACCGATGCAAACGCAGAACTCTTCTATGCGCAGTTTTTTTTGCAGTACATATGATGAAATATATATTGCGAAAGTGGCACGATTTGCGTTATACTGCGGACATTTATGCTCTGAAATGATTATTTCAACATGAAGAAGTTTTATATTTCCGTTATGGAAACGACGTTGGTAAAATGGCACTAACGAATGAGAAAGAACGAAAACTAGAAGAAAAATTTCTGCCACTGGGAATCAAACCCGCATCTCTCGGTCAGTGTCGAAAAGCGAAAGGCGCTCTGTCAACTACGCCGCCGAAAAATAAGCGCGAAGTTCCACAAGGTGCGTTTTATATCTCTCATATTTTTTCTCCCGCATGAGCCGAATTTCCGAGCACAAGCCCGGCCCGATCCGTGCTATCTGCTTCGAAGACCCGCCAAACCTCGAGACTAGAGCTGCGGGCCCGCCCGGTCCGGTCCGACGTGCAAACAGCCCGAGCCCAGCACATAGTCTTATCCAATATTATAAAGGTTTCTTGCGGAAAAGGGTTATCGGTTTCAATAATGTGGCATCGTATTAAATCTATAAAAGTGAGACAAACAAGGAACCCATGACAGCTGCATATTAGAAGTTGTCGTGTACCAATGACAAGCTGTCTACAATGATTTGGGTTTCAATGAAATGCAGTGCTCCCGCGTCACATGTCGCGTCGAACTGAAGTTCTGTTCGCTGCTCGCACAGTCGCAACGGTATAGCCGCAACTGCCAACATCTTTTTGATAACGTATAGCTATAGCTTGGAATATTAAGATCTGCTTGTTCCATCAGTTTAGAACCTCAGATACAGGACAGGAGCCTGGCTCTATGGGTCAATAGTAGGCAATTGCATTTTGAAGCAGAGGGCCTAATTTGCATTAAGCCGACACAGTGAGGGCCGTATGGTGAATCGGGGGGAGGGGGAGTCTTGCAGAGAAGGGGCGAAAATTCAGGGCATTGAGAAGCTACAAAATCGAAATGAAAATCTTGCTTATTTTGTGGACACAGGGGCAAGTGTGCCATTTTACTAATATAGATTGCAAAAGAAAACACCATTCGAGGTCAAAGCTGCCGTGTCGGCCTTCAGATACGTATATTTGACAAGGGAAGGGGGCGGGATGTTCTCATATATAGTGTTTGAAACTGAAATGTGGCCCGCTGGCCGCAGGTTGCCAGTCTTTGCCATGGATTATCCCAACAGCCATCTTGTATGCTATGGCTGCATTCTGGAAAACAATTCTGGTGCAACGTTTACATCCAGGGGTTGATTCGGGCTTTGTGCTTAGTTTGGCCCTCACGATAACGAACAAAGCAGCCCGGACCAGCCCGGGCCCGAGGTAAGAATACGTATGCCTACCCGAGCCCAATTTACCGGCTTGATTGGACTCGGGCTTTCAGGCTACCCAAAGCCCTGGTACACCTGTCTCCGTCTCTTGACGAAGCGGAGTGGTGCCCCCGTCTATGAGCAGAAGAGTGAAAGACTCATGAATCCATGTATTGAGTTCCGAAGGGGCTATTTGGGGACGATGCAGGTAGGGTGTCTCGGTGACAGCGAGCAACGCTGGCCACAGCGTGGATATTCTCCCCGTGTTGCTCTGCCTCCCGTGTTTCTCGGCCTCCATGGTGTTGCGGAAGCGAAGTGCGGTAGCGTAGAGCAGAGGCTGTGTTTACCGTATTACTCGGCTTTGACGCGCACAACATGCCGTGCCTCTACTTAATTAACGGTGCTTTGAAGAAGTGCATATCCAGTACCAGTTCAATAAGGTGTTTTGTTGGGTGCGCTGGCTTACACTTTAATCGATTTGAGCGCAAACGGGCAACACGCAAGAAGAGAGGACGAAATATGAGCGCTTACTGCCAACTGGGTTTATTCCGAATAAAACCAGTTGGCAGTGAGTGGTCATAGTCGTCCTGTCTTCTTGTGTGTTGTCCGTTTGCGATCAAATATATTCGAGTACTAGTGTTTATTATATGCTTGTTTTTCATCTTTGCGCTGGATTCAAGGTATATGCTGTGTCCAGGCATATTACTAACATCTTCAGCTGCCACAGCGCTTAAAACATGATCATGAGCGTTAATCGTTGCGATGTAGTTTTGCCACTAGACGTAAACATAGGCGCATTCATGCGAAATGATGCTGTAGCTGTTGCATACCCATAAAAATTGTACCAGCTCTGAAAATGTACAAGCTCTCATTTCTCAGGCTTACGGTCTGAGAAACCTACACTCAGCGAAACTTACTTCTCTCGTGGCATGTTCTGTGTTCTCTTTACTCTTACTCTAGGTGCAGCCGATTTGAAGCACACCAAGAGAGTATGGTTTGTTACGCTTACCGATTCACATTAAGATAGTCAAAGGGGGCGTATACGTGATTGAGCCACTTTTAATAGTTTTTGTCATCATCATTAGCCTGACTGGGGCCAACGCAAGGCGAAGGCGTTTCCAATGTTTCTCAATTAACCCAGAAAGCTACCCTTGCTATGGCTACGTTATGCCCACAAACTTCCTAATTGTATATACGCACTTAACAATCAGGTTCTCCTGTCACGCTTGCCTTCTTTTGGAATACAATCTCAGTATTAATGCGATAGCAATGATATGAACAGTCGCTTCCGCCGTCCTGAACCGTATGTGTATACGTATCTATCTATATATATATGAAAACTTAAGAAAGAAAAAAAAAGCCGCCCGCACTCGGCACCCAGCTCGTCGCAATGCGCCAACGCGCGCTTATCTCCCAACGCGTACTTTGCCCACAGAGGGGGTGGGGGGGTAGGCACTTGTGTGCGCGCGCTTATCCTTCGGTGGGCAGAATCATGTACCTTGGCCTTTCACCGGAACGATTGCGTTAGTTGTCTGAGCCACAAAGTTTACTTCGCTCGCTGGGCAGGCCCGGTTTCAAGAGCGCGCTTTCAAACAAAGTGAAGTAACAAGTGGGACACTCGTTAGTTTGCACTCATATCAGTACCTGTGATTACGTTTCGTGCGTCGTTTTTGTTTAAATAGCGCGTTAAGCGTTGACCTGTAAGCGTTGTTAGTTAGCTCTCGTCCTGTGTGTGTTCTTTTCATGCTTCATTTGTGCGTGAGCAGCGTGTTGAACGTTTCAATCTGCTAGCCGTTCTTAGCATTAAATTCTAAGCTGCTATCGCATTGATTGCTTCGCCCCTGCCGCAAAACTGTGACTTTTTATTAACCAGCAGTTAGCTTTGTTTTCTGCTGCAAGCCTGTGTATGTGCCCATTTTACTTGATTCCTTACAAGCATTTGTTCTTTCACCCACGTGGTTCTCTTTTCCCTCAACGCGGCGCGTACCATTTTCCCCTCCATGGCTCGCTGCCTGATTTCCATTGTTGAGAGTTCCCCTGTTAGGCGTGGAACTCATAACGATGAGACAGGTAGCGATGCGCTACTGATGCACCACAGAACACCGTTCACCTAACGAAACTCAGAATAACAGCATACGCGAGAAAGTTGATCGTAGCTAGTGTGTCACGTCACGCTGACTGCGTATCACAGCCTTGCGAGTTCCCACGCATTCTTAGTCCGACTCGGAAAGAAAAGGTCCACTCAGCACGACAGTCTACTTAGACTACTTAGACCGGGCCTACTTAGGCCTACTCATCAAGGCTGTGCAAGTAAGAGTAATTCAAGCAGGATCACCAAACTGCGACTCGTATTACCACCTGCGGAAATTGCTTCTGCGACGATACATTTGTCACTGTCTGCGAAAGGCATGTCTGG
>WOVY01006326.1:0-205196 GCA_013436015.1 Rhipicephalus annulatus | reverse complement strand
ATTTACAACCACTTGCAAAAAACCCAAAACAAAGCTTACAAAGAATAAAATACCCGAAAGTATTTGCCTTTTCATAGTCGAACCTGGCTGTGTAGAACGCAAAATAAATGCATGCGGAGTTGGAATGCTGTGCATTAGTAGACAATTCTGTGAATTTACGCTAATCTGTTCTGATGGCGAGGTGACCAGAAACTTTCTTAAGCGTTCATGTGCACGTATTTGAGATATCTGGCGCACAAGCCGATTTCCTGCTACGGGCAGAGCAAAATAGCCGGTCGTGAGAACGATAACCAACAAGCTCTCGTAGGACGTGCCAAGCAAGATTTAAACGTAAAAGTGATCTGCATTTACCGCATAACAGAACGATGTCCTCCGCGCGTACCGCGCGTGCCGGCCGACAGAGAAAAAAGCGACGTCGGAGTGATGGGGACAGGGGAAGCGGAGACAGCGACGGGCGGGAGAGGTCACGAGCCGTCAACTCAGCGCGACCGGTTGTACATGCCCTTTCTGAGCGCGGCGAGTTCGGTGAACCTACCCCCTGTCTCCGGGTCGACGGGACTCGCCGCGACGACTCTCCACCCCGATGCGTCCGCTTATACATGGGGAGGGCGAGTCCAGAAAACCTGTTTATTGCGACTCAACGCTCCCTCGTCGGGTCAATGTAAACGGGCCTAAGTATAATAGTAGATGCGCTTTCACATAACAACTTGTTTATTCGGCCGACGTTTCGACGGGAGCCCCATCTTTTTCGAGGCATACTATTTACACGTTTTGCGTCTTCTTATAGCTTCTCGAGACAGAAGGGAAGGGCACAAAAGAAACATTTTACCAACAGCAAAAAAAAGAAAGAAAGAAAAAAAGTAGGAAAAAAGAGAAAAAGGAGGAAGTAACGTTAGAAAGAAGCAAGAGGGGCATGGCGGGATTAGGAAGGAACAGGAACTCAACAAAGGCGAACGTAAACGAGCAATGCCATCTTTGTCAACAATACCTCCCGAGCACCCATTCTTCCCCAAGTGGACATTTTGACCACCGTTTCTCTAATTCATCCTCCGGTGAAATGCACTGGCAACTTGCCCTCTTTTAAAGTTTACGACAAATCGGTGGGAGAGCTTAAGCGCTTCAAGTGCATGTTGCTGGCGTTGGAAGATATGAAAGAGCCGGTGATTGTGGCGCTGGTATAAATAGTCATTATATGTATTGGCTCCTGTCAGTGAAGGAAAAAAAGAAAAAGAGAGGCAGAAATGAAGAGAAAGAAAAAGAAAAAAAAAGGAGGAACTCGTTCGACATCTGGGACCACATATCTTTGCGTTCCGGTTGTGCTCGAAGTGGCAAACCATTTCTCTATTGTCAGATGTACACGCTAAAAGATTTGTTAGGGAGTAATATAATTGTTGTAATGGGAGGCTAGAGGCAGAGTACTGATTAAAGGGGGGCGTTAGCGGCTTTTAGTGATCGTAACGCTGACAGAGTGCCTAGGTGTTCATTTATTCCATTTTTTATCGTGATGAATTTGTAGATAAAGTATGATTCCTGTTGTTTCCACTCTGATTGTTCGAAAAATGTTTTCCGATAGTGTAACTCTGATGTCATCGAAACTGTGGTCTTTAATTGTACTGTGTTTTGAAAGTGGAAGGCCTGATAGGGAACGTACATGTGCCTGATAGTTGCTGAATCTAATTCTAAACGATGTGTCTGTGTGGCGCACGTATTGCATGTTACATACCCCACATTGCAGAAGGTATATGGCGTTATCCGAGTCACTGTCAAGTGCACCTCTAATCCTGTGCTTAAAATCTGAGTGGGTGCTTTCCGCCACTTTCGTTGTCTGCATGTGTTGGCATACTTTGCATCTGCTTTTTTTCACAAGGGCGACACCCTGTTTGAGGTTTCACGCCTATTTTTGAATTTATCAAATGATCCCATATACTTTTCGGCCGCCTGTATACAAGGAGGAGAAGTGAAAACTTTTGATAGTCGCACGCTGTGTTCCAATATGTTAAAGTGTTTTCTTAGGACCTTGTTCATCCTAGGTGGTTTGCACGTGAAAGTTATTAGCAAGCTTTTGTTACGGTGCAGGACGGCATCTTTTTGGTGGTGTAGAAGAGTCTGGCGGTCCAGATTTTCCGCTTTTTGATGGCGTCATCAATGGTAGCTGACGGGTATTCTTGATAAAGGAGTACTTCGCGCATATGTGTGCTGTTTTTGTGGAAGTCTTCGGTGTGGGAGCAGATTCGTCGAAGTCTGTGTGCTTGGGATAGAGAATGCAGGTGTTGCAGTGTCGTGGGTAGCAGCTTTTGAGGTGCAGGTAGTGTTGCCTGTCCGTGAGTTTTCTGTACACGCTAGTTACCAACGCAGCATAACCATCGCAAAATAAGTACATACCAACGCAAAATAGGTACATTAAGAAAACTCAATTCACTGTTGGAGTAAGAGCGATTAAATAAATGCTAGGGTGTACTTGTTTAAATGCCTGTTTGTATTTGAGCATTTTCATTTTTCGAATATGTCAAAATTATGAATATATCGTGTAGGTACCGTTTATGGACTTAAGGTTTGATATCACAAGATGAAAAACAATTGAATTCTATATAGTGCGTGAATATGTCAGCGTAGTTTGGGGCCATTCCGGTACCCATTGTCATACCCATTGTTAAATTCAAAGCTGTTCAATGCGAGTACAAGTCTCGTTAAGATTTCAATTACTTTTTTGTTTGGATATGAGATAGGGTTGTGGGTGCAATACGATTCAACAAGTCTCTCCCGCCATCGTCATGTGGGATATTTGTGTAGAGTGAATTAACATCCAATGTTACGAGGAATGCACCTTCTGGAATTTTCACGTCCGATATTTCCCGAAGAAAATGGTTTGTGTCACGCAAGAAGGACTCATGTTTGGGTGGTATGTTTTTGATTAAACAGTCAATATAATTGAAAATGGGTTGCCCCGCCGCGGTGGTCTAGTGGCTAAGGCACTCGGCTGCTGACCCACAGGTCGCGGGTTCGATTCCCGGCTGCGGCGGCTGCATTTCCGATGGAGGCGGAAATGTTGTAGGCCCGTGTACTCAGATTTGGGTGCACGTTAAAGAACCCCAGGTGGTCAAAATTTCCGGAGCCCTCCACTACGGCGTCTCTCATAATCAAATGGTGGTTTTGGGACGTTAAACCCCACAAATTAATCAATCAATTGAAAATGGGTTTCGTTAACGTTCTCGTGCCTGATGTAATGGGTCTGCCAGGGTTTTCCTCCTTCTTATGGATCTTCGGCAGCATGTACAAACGACTATATATATTGTCGCGGTTCAACGTAAGCAGTGCACCGAGACGTTGAGTCCGAGAACAGACGGCGTGTGTTTTTATGCAGGAGCCAAGAGCAGGCGAGCCAAAAACGAAAGTACGTCGTCTTCTTCAGTCCTCCTTTTTCACGAGGCTGTTGGCGCGCACATCGTCTTCGTTCTTTGTTTCGGGCGCGGCATTTGCCTCCCCTTAAAAGAGCATCGCCCCGATGCTATAGCGGAGACAGTAATTTGCGCAAGAAGTCACTTTGTAGAAGCGACGGTGCCTCGCAGAGTCACTCGCTGACGTATGGCTTAATGCGCACTACGTGCACAAGCTCAGGTCGGTGCTGGCGACGCCTTGAACAGTATGGGCTATCCGGGACGACTTCATAGGTAACGTCACTTAGTCGTCGCAGCACTCGGTAAGGTCCGAAGTACCTTCTGAGCAATTTTTCGGATAGTCCCCGTCTTCGTACAGGTGTCCACACCCATACCCTGTCCCCGGTTTCGTACGATACAGGTGTATGACGTTGGTTATAGCGGCCTGCATCGTACTCTTGCTGTTTGTATATTCGCAGACGTGCGAGCGGCCTGGCTTCCTCTGCGCGTTGAGTAAATGCGTCAGCACTCGTTTCGTTGTCATCGCATTCGTGTGGCAGCATCGCGTCTAACATCGTTCTTACTTCTCGTCCGTAAACAAGGCTGAATGGGGTCATCCGTGTGGTTTCTTGTTTTGCAGTATTGTATGCGAACGTTATGTAAGGGAGAATCTCGTCCCAGTTTTTGTGTTCGAAGTCCACATACATTGAAAGCATGTCTTCTAGAGTTTTGTTAAGTCGCTCGGTCAACCCGTTGGTTTGTGGATGGTAAGCTGTCGACTTGCGATGAATAGTACCACTGAGCACCAACACATGATCTAAAAGCGCGGCCGTGAATGCGGTTCCGCGATCTGTTATAACGATCGATGGCGCACCGTGTCTCAGCACAATGTTCTCTATGAAGAACCGGGCTACCTCTTCTGCTGTGCCTCTCTGGATGGCTTTTGTCTCGGGCGTAGCGAGTAAGGTAGTCGGTCGCCACTATAACCCAACGGTTACCAACACTAGAGGTGGGAAGTGGGCCCAAAAGGTCCATTCCGATCTGGTCAAACGGCGTTGTCGGGATCTGGACAGGGTGTAGCAAACCGGCTCGTTTCGTTGGAGGTGACTTGCGCCGCTGGCAATCGAGGCAGGTCCGAACATGATGCTTCACGGTAGCGGTGAGTCTAGGCCAGTAATATCTCCCTCGAACTCTGCTCAGTGTGCGCGTGTAGCCTAAATGTCCAGATGTTACCTCGTTGTGGCATGCTTGCAACACCTCAGATCGAAGAGTGGTAGGGACGACAAGCAGGTAGGTGGACCCGTCTGACGAGAAGTTCATTTTGTAAACGACATTGTTTCGCAGACAGAACGACGATAGTCCTCTTGTAAAGGCTTTGGGTGCATTCTGGCTTCGTCCTTCTAAATAATTAATCAAGCCAAGTAGCTCAGGATCGTCATGCTGGTGATCTGCGATGGTTGACGTGTCGAGGATTCCGAGGAATGCTGTTTCTTCATCAAAAGCAGCAGCCGACTCTATTGGTGATCAAGATAGGCAGTCGGCGTCCGTGTGTCGTTTTCCCGACTTATACACCATCGTTATATCAAACTCCTGTAGTCTAAGGCTCCAGCGGGCCAATCGCCCGGAAGGATCTTTCAGACTTGTTAACCAACACAACGAATGGTGGTCACTGATAACCTTGAATGGGCGGCCGTACAGGTATGGGCGAAATTTCATAACCGCCCACACCACGGCCAGGCATTCCTTTCAGTGGTCGAGTAATTTGCTTCTGTGCGTGACAGAGTTCTGCTTGCGTAAGCAATCACTCTTTCCTCGTCATCCTGGTGCTGTACAAGCACAGCTCCGAGGCCAACATTGCTGGCGTCAGTATGGAGCACTGTAGGGGCTGTGTCATCAAAATGGGCAAGTACGGGGGTCGTCTGTAGACGTTGCCGCAAGTCATTGAAAGCATCTTCCTGTTCGTCGCCCCAAACAAATGCAACGTCATCCCTCGTGAGACGAGTTAAAGGTGACGCAATGCGTGCAAAATCTGGAATAAATCGCCGATAATATGCACATAGACCCAGAAAACGCCTCACTGCCTTTTTATCTGATGGTGTTGGAAACTGTGCGACGGCGGCAACTTTTTCGGGGTCTGGACGAACTCCTGCATAACTGACGACATGGCCGAGAAACTGCAGTTCCTCAAAGCAGAAGTGACATTTTTCCGGCTTGAGCGTCAGGCCTGCGGCCCGTATGGCCTGCAAGACCATTTGCAATCGTTCAAGGTGTTCGTCAAACGTTGTAGAAAACACAATGACGTCGTCAAGGTATACTAGGCAGGTTCTCCATTTAAGGCCAGAGAGAACGGTATCCATGAGACGCTGGAAAGTAGCAGGAGCGGAGCACAAGCCAAATGGTAAAACCTTAAATTCGTAGAGTCCGTCTGGCGTCACGAAAGCGGTTTTTTCACGATCCCTGGCGTCTACTTCAATTTGCCAATATCCGCTCTTTAAGTCCATGGAAGAGAAGTAACGTGCGTTTCGAAGCCTGTCAATCGAATCATCTATGCGGGGAAGCGGGTAGACGTCCTTTTTGTAACCTGATTTAGCTTTCGATAGTCAACACAGAAACGCAGGCTGCCGTCCTTCTTTTTCACTAGAACAACAGGTGATGCCCAGGGGCTTTTCGACGGTTGAATGACGTCGTCTTCAAGCATTTTTGCTACCTGCTGTTCTATCGCTTCTCGCTCTTTTGAAGCCACACGGTACGGATTTTGATGAATTGGTCTAGCCGTGTCCTCTGTGATGATTCGGTGCTTGGTCAAGGACGTCCGGCCAACTTTCGAGGTCGACGCAAAACAGTCGTGGAACTCGTCTAGCAGCACAAGCAGGCGTTCCCGCTGTTGCTGAGTTAAAGTAGGGCTGACGTCAAGGTTAGGTGTTAGCTCACGTGGGTCTTGTGCAGGTGTTGCTTCGAGTGCTGAAAAGCAGTCATGAACATCTGCGATCTCGTCGAAATGTGCCAACGTTGTGCCTTTTGGAAGGTGCCGTCGCTCGGAGGTGAAATTGATCAACAGCAAGTTCGTTCGGCCGTCGGTGACATTGACTATTCCTCGTGCTACGGAAATACCGTGAGTGAAAAGCAGCGAGGTTATTTGGTCGGCGACTCCTTCACCGTCGAACGGTACGTCACATGCTACTGAAACGAGGATACATGATCGAGGCGGCACGACTATATTGTGGTCTTTGAGACGAAAGGATTTGTGCTCTGGTAATGTAGGATCAGTCACACGAGCACTCTCGTAAAATGAAACCACGCGGTCCGGGATGTTGATTATTGCGCCATGCTCCCTGAGAAAGTCCATTCCTATAATTAAATCTTTGCAGCACTCTGGGAGAACAATGAAAGTCGCGACGAAAGAAGAATCTCCTATGCTGATTCTTGCTGTGCATCTTTCAGTAGGGAGCAGCAATTGACCACCCGCTGTTGTTATATGTGGTCCTGTCCATGGCGTTCTTACTTTTCTAAGATGATCAACCAGCTTGCGAATTATTATGGAAAAATCAGCACCCGTATTGGCTAAGGCCGTCACTTGCTCTCCGTCAATAATTACATTGAGGTCGGCGCTCACCATTTCGTCGTTGTTAATATTCGTCGGCGTCCAGTCGTTCTGTCGCGGCAGTGCTGGGGACTTTTTATCGTCTTGTGGTCGGGCTGCGACCTTACCCCGAGAGGTCGCTGCCTTTAGTTTCCCCGGTAAGGGCTGGGCGACCTTGTTCCCCGAAGGTCAGCAAAAGTACGTCGATTCGGTGATGATGTCTGAGCAGGGAATGGAGAGCGTGACCTGTGGGCGGAATTGGGCTGGCGATGAGGAGGCGACTCGTGATAGGGAGACCACGTTGTTGAAGGTCCTCGAAAACCAGGGTCGTCATGGCGAACAATGTAGTCGTCATTGGCACGGCGACCGTCATACCCTGGCCGAGACGGGCGAAGCGATGTGTCGCGGTACCAACAATAGCGAGCTATATGGCCGACACCACCACAGTTGAAGCAGAGAGGGCGCCGATCGACGGTGCGCCAAGCGTCCGTTCTGCGAAACTGTGGGCGTCTTATGTCCTCTCGTGGTGGTGAGTAAGGCGTGGCAAGTGGTGGCTGGTGGCATGGAGACATCGGAGACATGGGCTGACGTCTGAAAACCTCCTGCAATGGTTGCGACGAAGGTGCGGCTGTAGGTGGCTGGTAGTATGATGTAATGGGCGGGACGGGTGGTGGTCGGCGGACAGCGTCGGCGTAACTCAGTTGACGCTGATCGCGATCAAGATCAGCTGCTGAAAAAGCGTGCCTAAGTTCGTCACGAACGACCGCGGCAACGGCGGTCACTGGTGTATCCACTGGAGGAGTCCAAAACTTCTGCATTTCTTCGCGGACAATATCTCTGATAAGGTCACGTAGGGAGCCCTGATTGTCCAGAGTCACTGAAGCGGCGTTGATTGGGGTGGTAGTGGACGAGCGATCATATTGCCTCGATCTTTGGTGCAGAGCCCGCTCAATGGCAGTGGCTTCTCTTATAAAGTCGGCCACGGTAGTTGGGGCATTGCGCACAAGTCCAGCGAACAGTTGTTCTTTCACGCCACGCATAAGGTAGCGCAACTTCTTCTCCTCGGACATGTTGGGATCAGCCCGACGATAGAGGCGCGTCACGTCTTCAGCAAACATTGCCACAGTTTCGTTAGGTTTTTGAAGCCTTAACTCGAGCAGCTGCTGAGCCCGCTCTCGACGGTCGACGCTAGCAAAGGTGTCAATCAGCTGCTGACGAAAGTCATCCCATGTGGATATACGGCCTTCTCGATTCTCAAGCCACGTGTGAGCGCCGTCATCGAGAGTGAAATACGTGCGGGCGAGCTTCTGTTGAGCATTCCACTGGTTGATGTCGGCAACGCGTTCGTAATGCTCAAGCCAATCTTCAACATCTTCGTGTGGGGCACCACTGAAGCGATCAGGCACAAGTGGCTGAAGAAGTGTTACCTGGGCTGGATTGGAAACGGGGCTGCCTTGTATCCCTTGGACCAACTGTGGCTGGCTAGCGGAGGCCATTGGTAGAGGTACGTAATGCCTGGTAGAATGTTCGTCGAAGGAGGTCAGCTCTGGAGATAGGCCTAGCAACCGGCGACTGAAGCGGTGCACTGGTGTCGTAACAGATGGCTGCGTGTCGGGACCTGATGAACGGCTCCCAGATGGGGTGTTGAGCATCAGCAGGCTTGCAACCCAGCGCCTCCACCAGTGTCGCGGTTCAACGTAAGCAGTGCACCGAGACGTTGAGTCCGAGAACAGACGGCGTGTGTTTTTATGCAGGAGCCAAGAGCAGGCGAGCCAAAAACGAAAGTACGTCGTCTTCTTCAGTCCTCCTTTTTCACGAGGCTGTTGGCGCGCACATCGTCTTCGTTCTTTGTTTCGGGCGCGGCAATATATATATATATATATATATATATATATATATATATATATATTATATATATATATATATATATATCAATAAGGGAAAGAAGTGTATACCTAAGGGCTCGTTTTTCCGTGTTTTGACACAATAACAATGAGATCTGACAGACAGTAATGCCGAGGATTGTATAGGGGAAGTTATTAGAAAAAATGGAGAGTGAATAAGAAAAAAGAAAAGTGGGAGAAAAAATAAGCAGCCGGGAGCAGGAATCGAACCTACGACCTTCGAATAACGAACATCGAACCCATCAAAAAAGAGCATCGAACGCGTTATTAGAAAGTCGTGGGTTCGATTGCTGCTCATGGCTTGTTAATTTTTCACCCACTTATATATATATATATATATATATATATATATATATATATATATATATATATATATACATATATATATTTATATATTGTAATACGACAGTTCAGCGGACGCTTTATTTAGGCAACAGCAAGATGGCGCCGATGATGAACAGGAACGGCACGAAGAATGATGATGGTTATTGACAAATGAGGAAGATGACGTCCAATGAATTCTTACACTAATTTTCCCCGTCGACGGAAGTGGCCACCCTGGCCACGAATTACGCTGTGGGACGCATAGGACAGGGCTTGAGACGCGAAACGTGCACAATATCTGTCCCGCAGCAGCGTTGGTCAGTGGGGGCATGAACAGGTGTGACACGGTAGTTCACTGCTGAGGTCTGTTCGACAACTTTGTAGGGGCCAAGATAGCGTGACTCAAGCTTCTCGCATAAGCCAGGCGTTCGCGCAGGAGTCCATAGAAGTACATCTTCGCCAGGGTGGTAGAGAACGACTCGGTGAGTGGCATCGTAACGATGTTTGCGATCTCCTGGCTAGCTTCGGTGTTTACACGGGCAAGACCACGGCATTGAGCAACACGGGACAGAAAATGGTCGCAAACGAATGGTGAAAAGTTGAGGGGGCCAGAAAAGAATGAAACGTCGAGTGGTGATGTCGGTTGGCGTCCGTATACTAGGAAAAATTGAGAATAGCCTGTGGTTCGTTGAACTGACGTATTATATGCATACGTGACAAAGGGAAGTATGGCATCTCTATTGCGATCATCCGGTTGGATATACATGGACAGCATGTCAAACAGCGTGCCATGAAATCTTTCCGTTAAGCCATTGGTTTGTGGGTGATAGCTAGATGTTGTTTTATGAACTGTTTTTTGATGCTTGAAGAATTTCACTGACCGTGCTTGAAAGAAATGCCTTGCGCCGGGCACTCAAAAGAACACGAGGGGCTCTATGACGTAGGTAATAGCATTCAAGAAGAAAGCTGCGTACTTCCGAAGCAGTTCATGAAGTGATCGAGGCCGTCTCAGCGTACCGGGTCAAGTGATAAACGTCGGTGACGATCCATCTCTTGCCATCTGATGTAGTTAGGAGGGTCCCGAAGAGGTCAATTCCGACGACAAAGAACGGCTCTGATGGAGAAGGAAGTGGTTGTAGGGTCCCGACTGGAGCAGTAGGGACTTGGCTAGAAGAACGGACTGCGGATGCGCTGGTATATTTTGTAGTAACCCAAGTGTCCTGACGTCGGGTCGTCGTGTGAAGCGCACAGAACTTCAGTGCGTAGTGCGCGTGTAACGACGGGAACCCATCAGTGGCCTTCCGGGTGAAAAATGTATCGATATAGCACATCGTCCTCCAATTTGAATAGTAGGAGTTGTTTCCGGAGCCTGGCATTCGGGGAAGATGAAGCGCCGGTAAGCTGACCGACGATGTCAGTGCAGTAAGAATCGACTCGCTGGTGAGTGGTAAGTACTGACGGACGGGTGGATGAAGGTAGGGAAGAAATGAACCATATCGACGAGGCGTCCTCCGTATAGCCAATTTGACAAGGGGATGTGACGTGCGCCGAAGACTGTGGCAAAGGGCATCGTGACAAAGCGTCAGCATCTTGGTGTTGTCTTCTAGTCTTGTAGGTGACGTCAAAGTCATATGATCGTAATCGAAGAATCCAGCGGCCAAGTCGTCCCGACAACTTTTTGATTGTGGACAACCAGGAAAGAGCATGGTGGCCTGTCACAACAGTAAAATGTCGACCATGTAGTTACGGACGAAATTTTTGGATGGACCAGACAACAGCCAAGCACTCTTGTTCGGTTATCGAGTACCTCTTTTCTGCAGAGGTCACAGTGCGGTGTGCATACGCGACAACTTTCTCGCGAAAGGCATGGTTGAGCTGGAGGAGTACTGCGCCGATTCCTTGTCCACTAGCGTCGTTCCTTGTCGAATATCGTAGGGGCCTTGTCATCGAAATAACAAAGCACCGGTGGGGATGTCAGTGCCTGCTTGAGTTCTTGAAATGAGGCTTCGCATTGATCATTCCAATCAAAGGAACCGGCACTAAGAAGGAGCTTGTGGAGAGAAGCGGCAATAGTGGCAAAGTTGCGAATGAAGCGGCGAAAGTACGATGCGAGTCTGAGGAAACTGCGCAGTTCTTTGGAACGAAAGGGTCGCGGAAAGTTGAGAACTGCGAAAACTTTGTCCGGATTGGGCTGAATGCCAGCTTTACTAACGAATGTCCTAGAATTTTTATAGCTGTGTTGCCGAAATGGCACTTTGTGTTTAGTTGAATTCGAGCATTGGAGAGACATGTGATCACTTGATCTAGGCGTTGCAGATGATCAGCAAAAGTGGAAGAAAGCACGACAATATCACCGATGTAGTATAGACAAGTTTTTCACTTGAGGCCACGAAGTACAGTGTCGATCATCTTTTCAAAAGTGGCTGGAGCATTATATAGGCCGAATGGCATCACGTTAAACTCGTAAAGACCGTCCAGCGTAGAAAAGGCGGTCTTTTCTTTGTCTGCTTCGTCCATTGGTATTTGCCAATACCCGGATCGGTTAAGGGTGTAGAAGTATTGGGCGCCTTGCAATCAATCAAGTGCATCATCTATACGGGGCATCGAATATACATCCTTTCGGGTAATCTTGTTGAGCGCGCGGTAATCAACACAAAATTGTACCGATCCATCCTTGTTTTGTACCAACACAACGGGTGTTGACCAAGAACTGGTAGATAATCGTATGATGTTGCTTTTTAGCATATCGGTCACGTTCTCCTCGATGATTTTGCGCTCGGCCAAGGAGACTCGGTAGGGACGACGGTGTACAACAGTCTGACCTTCAGTGTCGATGAGATTATGCGCAACTGTGGTCTGTCCTAGTGCCGAAGCTTTGATGTCGAAGGAGCCCTGGGGTTTCGTTAGCAAATTTCGCAACGCCTGATATTGAGAAGCAGAGAGGTCGGGATTTATCCCGGTAGCAAAGGAGGAGGAAGTAACAGACTGGGCCTGTTGTGGCTGAGCTCTCAAGGCGTCAAGAGTGACCAAAGATACCGGTTGGGTATTCACATAACACGACACTGCAGAACCTTGGGATAGGAGGACGGGCTCTGGGGTAGGGTTCAGGCCAAGGATTATCGCAGCGTTGTCGTTGAACCACACCAGGCTGGAGGGGACTACAACGCCGCCAGCTAGACATTGGCTGGAAGGGGTGATAAGGACGTCACCATTGGCAATATTCGGAGAAGTGATGGTGATGAGTTCCTCCTGACCCGGGAGCAGTATGGTATCGGAAGCTGTGAACAAACGCAATGATTTTTCGTCGACGCGTTCGCTGCAGTGATCGGTCTCGGTCATCTCGACTACACGTTGACGGCAAGAAATTAATGCAGATGCCGATGAAAGGAAGTCCCAACCAAAAATTTGTTCATGAGCACATGAAATTAAGGCAGCGAAGATGATGTGATGACGAATACCATCAATGAAGACACGCGCTGTACATTGGGCCGATGGTGTAATTATTGCTTCATTGGCCCCAATCAAAGATGATCCAAGGTAGGGTGTGTACACTTTCCGCAATCGAGAACACAAGTCGGCCCACATAACTGAAATTGTTGCTCTCGTGTCCAACAAAGGCAACACCCGCACACCTTGCACAGTCACCAGTAACATGTTTGACGGTCGTTCAGGAGGACTTGGGTCATTTCGCCGCGATGCAGTTTTCCCTCCGAAAACTGCACTGTTTAGTTTTCCGATCGCTGGGCTGCCAGTTAAAAGAGAGGCCGAAATGGGTAAAGAGAGCGTCGGACCGGCGAAGGGGAGCGTGGTCGGGATGCACGTGTATTGTTTGTCGTGTTGGAAATGCGCACAGGAGACGGGGATCGGTGGTTGGAAGGACTGTCGGCATAGCGGTAGTAACATCGAGCACATGTGCCGTCCAGTTCAAAAGTGACATAACCACGACGTTCATCTTGCTGACGACGTTAACAGACCCGGGAAATGTGTCCTCGAATTCCACAGTAGTAGCAAATAGGCTGTGGGGCCCGCCAGGAAGAATGACAGGTAGGGTTCGGTGGAGGGGCGACTAGAGGTGCGAGATGTTCGTGATCAGGCACAGGTGGTGGTACTTGAGACGGTGAAGGTTGCATTGAAGCGATCTGTGCATACGAAGCGGGTTGGGGGGCATGGTGGAGCACGGTGGGTGCTTTGAAACTCTGACAATTTTTCCCTAATAATGCCACGCAGATCGCTAGAAGCGGGCTGAGCGGGAACGTTGTTAGAAGGAGGTAAACTGTAGACTTGCAGTTCCTCACGAAATATGGCTCGAATGATGAATCGGAGCTCCACACTGTTCGCCAGGGGGTTCTCAGAGAAGTCGGGTCGCAGGCGGATTGACTGCAAGGTATCAACCCACTGGCATACAGAGACGACGTCGGAAACCATCGAAGGGTTATGCGCGACGAAGGCGTTGAAAGCGGTAGGTCCGATACCCTTCAGATGGTGCCTGACACGATCACCTTCTGGCATGGTGTCACCAATACGGCGACAAAGTGCAAGCACATCGTCAATATAGGAAGTGTAGGACTCACCGCAATGTTGTACGCGCTCTGCCAGTTTCTTCCGAGCAACTTCTGAACGGACGGTCGGTGTGCCGAAAATGCGTCGGAGCTGGTCTTTAAAGGAAGACCAATCGCGGAAGTCGCTCTCATGATTTAGGAACCATGTCTTGGCAACCTGAGAGACGTAAAACTGGACGCGTGCTCACTTCGATGACTCGTTGCAGATCTTGTAGACACCTACGCGGTCATAGTTGTCGAGCCAGTCTTTGACATCTTCACCAGGCATACCGGAGAACATTGGAGGCTCCCGAGGGGGGTTGTTGACCGGGCTAGGGTTGGCGGCGGGTGGTTGTGCCGGCGGGTGGTTCGGTTGGGCTTGCTCTTGCGCCATGGTGTTCTGCTGGCGTAAGCGACTACCCGAACGGAGTTCCAGGAGCTGGCTTTGGACGGAGAGAGGTCGAAGAGATTGGGAAGCATCTTTCACCACTTGAAATACGACGGTTCAGCTGACGCTTTATTCAAACAACAGCGAGATGGCGCCGATGATAGAGAGGAACGGCACGAAGACTGATGATGGTTATTGAGAGATGAGGAAGATGACGTCCGATGAATTGTTACAATATATATATATATATATATATATATATATATATATATATGAGATCTAACAGATAGTAATGCCAAGGATTGTACAGGGGAAGGTATTAGAACCAATGGAATGTACATAAGAAGAAAGAAAAGTGGATGAAAAAATAACCAGCCGTGAGCTCACGTGCTCACGAATGGTTATTTTGTCATCCACTTTTATTTCTTGTTATTTACATTCCATTGGTTCTAATACCTTCTCCTGTACATTCCTTGACATTACTGTCTGTTAGATCTCATTAATATTGTGTTAAAACACGGAAAAACGAGCCCTTAGGTATGCACTTCTTTCCCTTATTTCATTAAACGAGGGTCTCGTACTGGCAGACTTGGTGTCATTAGGTTGTATACGAGGGACTATTAATCAGCTGCCCGCTCATAATAAGTTCACGTGCTACGTGACGCCAAACATGCGCATAAAAGAGTGTTTTCACACTCGTCGCTTGGCTTATAGACGGCGCTGACTGTCACTCCTACTTCTAAATTGACATATAAACCCCAAAAAGTGGATGGAGGGAAGGCCGCTGTGGTAGCTCAGTGGTTAGAGCATCGAACGCGTTATTCGATGGTCTTAGGTTCGATTCCTGCTCACGGCTGGGTATTTTTTCATCCACTTTTCTTTCTTCCTATTTACATTCTATTGGTTCTAATAACTTCCCCTGTACATTCCTTGTTGGCATTACTGTGTGTTATATCTCACTATTATTGTGTTGAAACACTAGAAAACGAGCC
This sequence comes from Rhipicephalus annulatus, assembly GCA_013436015.1. NCBI lineage: Eukaryota > Metazoa > Arthropoda > Arachnida > Ixodida > Ixodidae > Rhipicephalus > Rhipicephalus annulatus. The sequence goes on along the minus strand of WOVY01006326.1, from coordinate 190,096 downwards.
CTTAGGTATACGCTTTTTCCCTTATATACATATATATATATATATATATATATATATATATATATATATATATATATATATATATATATATATACGGGGGAAAAGAGGAATCATGTCGTGAACATGTTGTAAGATAATCAGATATTGACATTGAGCGCGCCTGAGAGGCCAGATAATGTTCGGTCTCGAACTTATCTTCTAAAAGATATCTATAAAAGTAAGAAGATGGTTATAAAAATGTAAATACAGGTGTATGAACCTATATAGAGATACAACGCGCGCTTCGAGAGGGATATTCCTAGTTTTCTTTGTTATTTATGCTGTGTCTACTGGGACTTGACACCAAATTAGAGGGCAGTCGACTCGGCTTCAGCCTATCTTTTGCCAAGCAAGGAAAACCTATTGAACAGTCATTACCAGCAATAATGTATGCAGATGATGAAGTATTAACAGCCGACAACAAAGAAGACCAGCAGGGATCGATAGACATCTGTGGTATTGAGGGAGACATGTTCAATCAGAAGTTCAGCAGAAAAAAATCTGCAATCATGATTTTTATTCATAACAAAGACAGTGTGCATAAGATATAGGAAGTCACGTTAGAAATAGTGGATAAATACAAATATTTGGGCGTATAGATAAATAGCAGGGCTGCGTATCTAAGGGTTAAAGAAAGACACGTAATGACTAAGAGCACCCGGAATGCAGCTGCAATGATAAATTGGGCACTGTAAAACTGCAATAGGTATGCCATGTTGAGGGGGATTTGGAAAAGTTTCATGGTCCCGGTTTTGACCTTCGGCAATGTGGTCTTGTGCATGAAATCAGGAGTTCAAGCAAGATTTAAACAACGCGGCATAGGTAGAGTTGTTTTGGAGCACACGGGATTACTCAAATCAGGGGGTACATGGTGACATGGGATGGACATCGTTAGAGTGCAAGAAAACTAGCAGCAGGATAGAATTTGAGAAGTGATTGACAAAATGGAAGAGGATTGTTAGGCTAGGAAAGTTTTCAGCTACTTGTACATGAAATATTTTGATAATAAATAGAGGAAACTAACTCTGAATTTGTAAAGAAAGTATTTAGACAACAGCAGAATACCAAGCCAAAAGGAAACATCGATTAAGAAAAAGGTGAAGGAAACAGAAAGGGACATGTGGAAGATGGGAATGCTTACGAAATCATCAATGGAGACCTACCGAACTTTTAGGCAGTGAATTGCAATGGAAAAAATTTACTATAATTCTCGGGTAGATGTCTGCTCTTCGAGGCTAAAATGGGACTTTGCGGACCAAGACGTACCGAACCAAATACGAAGGCACAGACATGGTATGTAGAGTGTGTGGAGAAGAGGAGGCCACGGCTGAACATTTGATAATGTTCTGTAAAGGGCTACGCCCTAAAGTCGAAGATAGTGGCGCCGAATTTTTCAAAGCATTAGGTTTTAGGGACAGCAAAGGCAAAATAGACTTTAAACGGGTAGAAATGACTAGAAGGAGGCTAAATGATTGGTGGCCACCTTTGAGGCGCGAGTGAAATTCAATTCCTGAACACATAGTGATAGTACTTATTTTTATGGCTAGGTGTCGTGAGCCACCACCCGATCTAAAGGGCACAACCAGATCCATCCATCCATCCATCCATCCATCCATCCATCCATCCATCCATCCATCCATCCATCCATCCATCCATCCATCCATCCATCCATCCATCCGTCCGTCCGTCCGTCCGTCCATCCGTCCGTCCGTCCGTCCGTCCGTCCGTCCATCCATCCATCCATCTATCCATCCATCCATCCATCCATCCATCCATCCATCCATCCATCCATCCATCCATCCATCCATCCATCCATCCATCCATCCATCCATCCATCCATCCATCCATCCATCTGTCTAACGAAGTGGTGCTCACGCATTGAAACTCCTTTCTTTGCCCAACGTTATCGTTCCTGGTAGCGTGACTAACACTCAAAGAGCGTAGGAAATTGGTCATTCCAGAATAAAAACTTAAGTTTTAGCAGGTTTAGAGGTTCATTAACACGAAAATGCCTTGTGCAGGCTGTGAACGTTATCAACACGGATCGATCGGAGAGTACACAAGGCCAATTCTCTAGCCTGCACTTGTATTTTTGTCTGTTCACAGCATTATTTCATGCAAAGAGAAACAGTTAAAAAAGGAACGTTAGCCTGCGTGCTGTTCTTCTAACAAAATATTTACCTACGGAGCAAAACGTAGGTAACTTCCAAGTTGTTACATGAAGGTGCATGTTAAACAGTCCCGGATGGTCAAAATTACTCAAGAGCTCTTGACTACGCCGTATCTCGTATACAAATCGTGATTTTGACACGCAAACGCCAAGTAATAATTAGTGCACTTTTATCAAAAGAGGATAGTTACTGCAATACGGTGGAAAGGTGGGCTAGTTGGTAATTCATGATGTTCAGTGAACTGGGAGCGCGGGGGTAAAACACAGACACAAAGCAAAGAAGATGCATACAGCACGAGCGCTCACGTGCTGTGTGCCCCCTCTTTGCTTTGTCTCTGGGTTTACCACCGCGCTCCCACTTCGCTGAACCATCATGATAGTTACTGCACCAGAAACGTATTTCACGTGTATCACTGCTTTTATTTTTACAAAAAAATTGTTGAACCATTGTCGCACTTAATCCTGCGCACGTGTAATAAATAACTATCTGAAACACGCAACGATTCCTATCAAGCACAAAAAAGTAATGGAGTTGTTCCGCAATATATACAAATATTTCAATCATGCAAGTACTTCATAAACAGCACACTAAAGGAAGGCGGTTGTTCATGGCTAGATGTTATTATGAGAATTCAGACATTTTTGCCAAGAATAACTTTCAGACGGCGCTTTAAAAAAGGCACTAGCTCCGCACAAATCCGATAGCCAGAATGGCAGTTCAGTACAAAACACGTTCTACGCATTCCGGGAACCTCTCCACAGTTTGATGTTACGTTCATCAATGGAATAGCATCAAATACACCCAAACAAAGAAGAAACCGGGGTTCAAAACAGCGTGGCCACACTTGCCAAAAAAAATGATGGCCAGCATGCGCGTCTCTGTCGAGCGTACTGACGAGACGGCTGAGCTCGCTCGCCGTAGCGCCATCTAAGAAGGCAACGATGAAGCTGATAGATAACTGATAAGTTCCAGACAATTATCTGGAAACGCTGGGATTGCGCTTTTCAACGCGTTGCCGGACGTGTGCCGCACCTTTATATTTTTACACCATGCTCGGGAGTGAACATTGGGGGAGGGGAAGCATATGATTGCCACGCTATCGCGACAACAATTAGCATACCAGTCTTTTCCCCACCCCCACCACCCACCCCCATTTGGCGGGAGCTTCTACTGGCTGCGCTATCAAGACAAGAAAAAAAGGCAGCATATCCACAGAGTGAATAATTGAGAGTGGGGTGAAGCATTCGTCCGTCCATTCATTCTTGCTTCCGTCCATCCTTGCGTCCGTCTGTGTGACCGTCCATGCATCCATCCGCCCATCCGTGTGTGCGTCTGTTCATGTGTCCATCCATGCATCTGTCTGTGTGTCCGTTCGTCCAACACTCCAAGTACCACCATCTCGCATCTTTTCATTATATATTCCCCATATAGAAGCACCGCCATCCAGCGGACATTCCAAAGACTAAACGAGAGGTGGCACACGCACACTTTTTTACGGCTTGCGCTTCGGGTCTACTTCCCACCTTTAACCACCTCGAGTTTATGGTACCTACTAGTTCACTGTATTCAAGGCACTGCGACCCAACGCTCACTAAACCTTTCTGAAACCAAGGAGGTTACGCCCAGCGAGTATAACGTAGCAACCTTTTCCTGTCAGATAGTGCTCAATGCACATGCCAATGGCTGCTAAGGGGAAATGAGAGACAGAATTGGGCTTTGACTTTGTTACGGCTTGCGCTTCGTATCTACTTCCCATCTTTACCACCTCGAGTTCATTCATGGTATATAGTAGTTCAATGTATTCATGGCACTGCGGCTCAACGCTCATTCTACTTTTCTAAAATCGACGAAGCTACGCCAAGCGAGTATAACGTCGCAACCCTTTGTTGTCAGATAGTGCTCATTGTACATGCAAATGGCTGCTAATGGGGAATGAGAGACAGGGCCATTTGGCTTTTACTTAACGCGCACGCCGCGAACTTTTTATTGTTCAACAAAGCACAGGAGAAATGTCCCACCGACACCACCTTGCAGGTTAATATGTAACACTGGTTACACACTACTACGACTGGTTACTACGACTGGTTACTACGACTACGAGGGACGAACGGGTGCCGCTTTAAGGAGCTTCGCCCCGAAAAACTGTGCCAAAAGTGTACCTGGAACGGCCATTTACATATAGATGCTCTCCACACATAACAACCTGCCACCAGCGCCGACACACTGCGTATATTCGTTAGTCCAGCATGCGCTGCCCACGAGATGTACTTTTATTAATGCCATCACTACGCACGGTCTTTTTTATGGTCCTATACTGCGGCCGAGCCACAGGAAGCTTAGTTACTTAGTGAACGCATGTTTACTACAAATATTATGGCTCCTAAAAATGCGAACCTTGGTTCGTAAACCTTTCGCATATGTTGCTATCTGAGTTATTGCCTTGCCGTTTTGGCGAAACTGTGACTTTTTTATTTAGAGAAACGTGAAGAAGTGGTGCTAAACACGTAGACATATTCACGCTAGACATACGTAAACAGTAGCATGTCTTTTATATGCCAGTGGTTAACAGTTGCGTAACAATGCCAACATGAATATGAGCGACACAAGAATCGGTAAGCTGATATGAAGTGTCAATGCTCACGAAAATAGTAGGCCTGGATACTGCAACTTAAATCGAGTTCAATGAATAGCACCTATCTACAATTGACGTCAACCCGACGGGAAGGTTGAATCTCAGGAGCACATACGTAATGAATGGTAACAAGTACTTCGGATAGTTCGTAGAATACTATTTATTGTACTTTAACTAGTAAAATCAAGTCGGAAACAAGCAGCGTCCTGCTGTTTCTCGAGCAGTACGTGGTATCTTCCTCTCTTTTGGTTACAGTCATCCACAGTCTGATTCCGTGCAGTGAAGGCGCACGATGTCGTAGCTGATTGTCGTTACCGCGACACACCGTTGTCTGCTTGGAGGGCATGCGAATTTCAAACGCTTTTTAATGACATGCATCAATATCTAAAATTGATTTCCATGCAAAATCCTCTGGTTCGTTTCCTTCTTCATACCTGATCTTTATTATTTGCATTTGTCTGGTTAACGTTGGCGATGTCATATTTTTTTAACGTTGGCGTTTTAAAAATACCCATGCGTGCTCTCGTCGCTACTGGGCTGATATAATCTGTGTATCACCTACGGTTCGTACCCACCAGTGTGCATGTGACAACCGTCTTGCTTAAAGGGTCTCGTGACGTACGCAACGGAATTGGGATATTAGTTCTGCAGTAGCGTTAAATAGCTTTTTTCCAAAACTTCCTGCGTCAGCGTCATTGGGTGCGAGCAAAAGATGATATTGTGTGGACTGAAAGAGCTAGAAAGATGTAACCAACATAAACGATAAACGATTTCCGCTCATAGTGAACACTGAACCCGGGACGTTTCCATGGCAAACGGATGCTCTATATCACAGAGCAACGCCTCTGCTTTGAATTATATTGAAAATAACTTCCTCTGCTTGAAAATGTAGTGAAAGTGACTGCCATAAACGAAGGCGTCCTGAATATATGCTTCAGAATACAACATGTTGTATCACAGTAATCGCAGTATTTATGCGCGGTATAAGCGTACATTGCTAGCGGGCATCAGAATATGTGATTATCCAAATGATTTCCTGGTTTCATCCCACTGAACACAGCCATACCCAAAAGCTTCACTGACGCAAGCCTCTTTCAACCTAATTGATAACAATGCACTATTTCACAAGTGAAAGTTCTCGAGTAACATCATACAATGTAGAACTATGTAGAGGATATCGCTATCGAGTTGAACTCTTAAAAGCTAAGATTAGGGGTCCTGAAGAAAAAAATTAACGTGCGCAGCTTAGTTCTGCGAAAGAAGACGAAGAACAGAATGCTATGGGCAAGATGGCTAGTTGTCTGATTTCTGGCCTTAGCGCATAGCTCGCTAAGTAAAGCACTTCAGGAGAGTTATCTCAACAGTGTAGAGACTGAGACGGTGCTACTTAAAGTGTAAGCAGTGATCAATTCACGACCTTCGATCTACCATATTACTGATGCAGGAGAACCTACGCCTTATGTCCCGTTCTTTTTCTGGTCGGACGTTCATTATTTGCTTATTAAGGGCCATATAGCTGTGGGTATGAATTTATATGTGCTCAGGGAACAGCGAGCGAACTTAGAAGAATTTGAAGTATCATCAAAAGCTGGTTCTACACCTGAGGATATGATGGAGAAAGGAGCACCTGGAGGAGTGGCGCACCATTCAACGTTATTCATTGCGTACTAGCACGGAAACAGAAATGCAAGACATTGTCTTTTCGAGCAGCCTTTTGTTTTGAGGCGCATGTGGCCCCTTGGCCGGGGGGTGAAAGTTGTTTCTGGTCAAGACGGTGTAGTGCCGACTTGTCAACTAGTACGGAAGCTCGAGTTTGCCTGCCACTCCTTGGGGTGGGAGGTTGAACAAAAATAAACGCGTGCAACGTAGGTCTGCGAGAGAAGACGAAGAAGTAGAGAATGATAAGAAGATTGCTCCGCAGTGGTCTAAATTACGTTGCCCTCAAGTAATATTCACACAAACTTTTAGACACCTTGAGAGTTAACACTTGGGAAATTAAAACCAGTAGTGGTCTAAATTACGGAGCTTCAAGTAATATTCCCACAAAAACTTTTGGACCCCTTAAGAGTTAAGCTTTAGGAAATACTTATACTCATCACTGTAGATACAATTAGTACCGAATTTGAATATATGTATCCCGAAAATGCAAGAAATTTCCCATTTCTGGTGATAAATGGCATTTTTGAAGATCATTTGGCCATTCTAGAAACATCTATTGTGATAGCGACTGGCGCTTCTGTTTATGAAGAGAAGGCTGGTGTAGGAATCGTATCATCCTCTATAGATTGCAATTTCTCAATTCGATTACGTGACTTCACACATAGTTACCAATCTGAGCTCTCTGGCAATATTACTAGCGTTGCGTAAAGTCCCTCAAGATCTATCAGTGGTGACTGTTCTAACAGACTGCTTATCGGTCTGCATTGCTTTAAGCTCACCAACTTTTTCGCATACCCTAGAAACTTTCTACTCGCTCATTCTTAGACATGTGCGACTCGTTCGACTAGTTTGGGTACCAGGCCATAGAGGTTTAGCTCTCAATGAGCATGCAGATGCACTAGCTGTATCTTCCCTTGATTGTCCTGTTTTACCTATTTTGCCTACTTATTAATATATCACAGCAGCACGCTTTGAAAAATGCACAACGGCCAACAACTTCGAAAACTGTCCTTTGTTTTTATCATACTTCCCACAGCTAAAGTTCCCTTGGAAGAACAAGTCGTGTTCATTAAGGAAGGAAGAAATAGCGATTACAAGGCTGCGTTGTCGAGTCACTTCATTGAACTTTTATTTTCACAGGTCGGGTTTGGCACAGTCGCTTTTGCGCCTTCACTGTAATGAGAGTGAATATTTGGAGCACTTCTTTTTGTCATGCAGAAAATTCAAAACTCAAAGGATAAAACTAGTAGAAGAACCTCTACGAAAGTTGGACTTAAACTTCACACTTACGGTGATTCTTTCATTTAGCGTAATGGCATTTGGTTTAAGCCACAGGAGTGTTTTTACCGCTGTTACAAATTTCTTACGTGAATATAAACTAATGGAATGCTAAACATAGATAAATTAAGTTGTTTTATGTACGGTTTTTTTCTTTTCTTGTGTGTTTATATGTTATTCTTCTCAAGGTTTTTGTTTGTTTGTTTAGAAATGTAACACCTTTAAATTATAACCTATATTACCTAACGAATTCAAGCCTTCCTTTCAAGAAGTGAATTAATTTAAAGCAAGGCGCCGTCCCATTCATGCCTATTCCCCTAGGTGGTTTGCGCCAACTTGTTGAAGAACCGACCAACGAACCAACGTAATCAGTTCTTGGCCGATCCTCATGAGCAGGTATGAGCCATAATTAAGGGGTCATCATCATCAAAATCATCATTGTTAGGTTTCTGGCCTCAGTGCAAAAAATTTTAGCTGGTTCCCTAACTTTAGATGCGAAAATTGTTATGGTCAAGCTCAAACCACATTTACTACGCATGCGCGTCCCCTCTCTCTTTTCCCATGCTCCCACTCTCGCGTCTCGCACTGCCGACGCAGCCAGCGTATGCTAGACAACGCTCGCTGCCCCTTCTGTATCAACCCTCCCAGCGGCGCTTGCATTCCCACCGTGCATGAGCGCCCCATCCCCCTCCTACGCTCCCGCTTTGTAACCTCGCAACGAGACAGCACCTGCTAGTCAGCACTCGCTGCCTCGTCCCTCTACGCGAAGTTTACACCCCCACAGGCGTCAGACTCTGGAGTTTTGCGGACATGCTGCGCCACTTGACGACGCAGTTTAGAGTAGTGCAAAGCCTCACTTCCTTGCACAGTTTGCTGCGCAACAATCTGCAACTGCAGTGTACGAACCAAAGACTGAGCGAAAATTTGGTGTATTTGCGCATTGAGCACATAGAAAAAAACTGCAAATTTCTCTCCGCAAGTCAGGTGCATCACCGAACTCCCATAAAGTGCTTGCTGGTTCACTCTCCCCTGAGTAGCCCCACCGCGGTGGTCTAGTGGCTAAGGTACTCGGTTGCTGACCCGCTGGTTGCGAGTTCAAATCCCAGCTGCAGCGGCTGCATTTCCGATGGAGGCGGAAATGTTGTAGGCCCGTGTGCTCAGATTTGGGTGCGCGTTAAAGAAGCCCAGGTGGTCGAAATTCCCGAAGCCCTCCACTACGGCGTCTCTCATAATCATATGGTGGTTTTGGGACGTGAAACCCCACATATCAATTAATCACTCAAATGCAACTGAGTCACCAGAACGACGGCAAAAACAAGAGCAGACGCAACAGCTCCGTGCTCTTCAAAAAAAAACAAAAGACCCCAGTCGACGTTATTCTTGCGTTGTGAATTACCACGGACGTTAAGAACTTCAGTATTGCTGACTTGCGTAGCTTTTGCGAAGCAGAATGGGGAGAGCGCTGGATATGGGCCGTCGCGAACATGCTAGGTAAGCGAATGATTTGCGTTCCCCAGCCGGTCGCCAGAGAAAGTGTGATGACTCAGGTAATATGACAGTGCGTCCGATCGTTGCCACGGACAAGCGTGGTAACATTGATTATGAAGCTTAACAGAGCCTGGGACTGCGGTGCGCGCCATGCAACATTAAACAGGTAACGCGCGTGATAAACATTGCAAAAGTCGCGCCCACCGATAATCAGAAGTGGTCGCAACTTCATTGCGCGTGCTTTAAAAGGTACGTCACACAGGTTAATCGTAAGATGATTGCGAGCACAATGAGGGTTTTCTTGCCGTTGGTCTCCGCAATTGCCGGAGCTATCTTGGAGGCGTCGGCTGTGCCTTTCGTTGTTCACTAAGAAAATAGACATGCATGTATCCCCATTTGCTTTACATAGAAACGGAAGAGAATCGTCAACAGAACATCCTAGCAACAGTTAAACGCACAGAACCCGAGAGATCAATAGAGAATGCAACTGGAAATACGAAAATTGTCGGGTCCGTCTCGACCGGATAAAGCGAGCATCATAGAACTGATCATAAGGTAGATCGCTTTGGTATGCACTTCATCGCATAGGCATCATATGTAAGCCCAACTCTAGCGCATTTAGGCGTTAAGGTACGCACGTCTGAGTGCTTGCCTTGAACTAGATGTCATGTGATGCTCGCTTGCACTTAAATTGCAGCACACTGAAATAACTCAAACAGCTTTAGCGTAACCGCAGTTTGCTTTGATGATCTTCCTACTTTTCTGGAGCGAGGTTACATTGACGGAAGAAGCTTGCCAGATCCTTTATTTTCACAAACCGCACCTTAAGACCAACAAAACAGGAGCGTCTATGCACGTTTTCTTGCGGACGGCTCTCTTTGCACTACCCATTTATGCCCGGTGCGTCGATGGGGGCACTGGTGGCGGCGTTTTTCGCAGCACCGCCTGGGGAGAGTCTGACGTCTACGGCGCACGCACAAGCCATGCCCCTCCTCTACTATGCTCCCCCTTCTCTCGCCTCGGAAGGCCCACTCAGGCCACGTCTGCTAGCGACTTTCTCGATTTGAAACGCCGACTGCACAGCACAACCGTTAACTGACCACCTGTGTATATAGGTACTGAATCTTGATCCACAAGGTAGTGCCTGTGTAAGATTGCTCTTTTGCGTAGTTGAACAATCTAAATTCTCATCGTGCATGTTAACTAAAAATGGACTGCTGGTTCCTGTGTCCAATGAGAGCCGTATGTCCCTCATTGCCCATTAGCAGCAATTGGTATGTTACAGTAGGAAACAGTGGTCTATCACTGCGTGCTTTGAGCTTTCCCAGGTTTCTCTCCTGTGGTACGCCGCGATGAGTGCTAGCGTCAACGCCGTAGTCATTGTAGGTGTTAGCGCCCGCTGCCTCGCACCCACACATGGTTTCTCTATAGGAGGAGATGGTGTAATATTTTCAATATCACACCGAATATTCAATTGCTTCGCGATGCTGCTCGTCACTTGTTTCAATCTGTTTACAGACTAATGAAAGGCTGCCTTGTCTCATCTCCAGCGCTTTAAGTTGTCTGCTCACTAAACTAATTTTGCAAGATACTTCCTTTTATTGTATTTGACCTGCTATTTATTGCTCATCAATCAGACCAGACCAAGTGCAGATGTTAGGCAAAAATACTTGTAGTTGTGGTAAATTTTGAAGCTTATTTTCTGTGTTACAATGCTGTGACTTTCTTCACATCCATGAACCTTTCGGCATGCGTCATCCACTCGGCAAGAACACAAGACTTCGAATGAAATATTATATATCCAGAAAAAAATAAAAATATATGATTTCGTGGAGCTTGAGTGCAGTCCCTCAAGGATTATATTGCCCATGGCTCTCGCTTCGTGCAATTGACCGAATGCCTGGCAGTAACTTTTCGATGATACATAGTTCAGTTCCTAAGTGAATGGTTATATGCGTCGATGTTACTCAGAGAGTCAATAAAAGCTTTATAAATTTCTCTTCCAACCAGAATAAAACCCGAGCGTAGAACAAAATTTGATGATTCAGTATGGTTGACATCAGGGCTTGTTAGTACACACCGTCGACGAAAAGAGCGCTGGATGAACAGCAACACTTTCATTTAGTGTCCTGTCAGTTCTCAGATGAAATGAAGAACTGTAGTTTACGACGAATTTATCTTTAAGTGCATATGTCATGCGGTGCTTCTTTGTTTTCAGATGATTTGAGCAAGCCATTGCTGAAATAAACGCTATACATTTTAACTTAACCCCTGTCTTGTGTGTCCTCTTCTTGTTTCTGTTCATCCTGCGCTATTTCCATTCACTGAAAATCGAGCCAAACTGGCACTGAACGTGACCAAGAGCTGTAGTTCTCTTGTTGTTCAGGACCTCGTTGCACGACCCTATCAGTTTCTGGGCCACTTGCTGCGATTGCCTCTCCCAACGGCACCCATGTTCCGCGTCGTTTGCTCTCCCGGTTACGTCCTCATATACTGGCAACTATTTTAGATATTTTAACAGATCACTTTCTTGGATCATCCAACCATCCGCACCCACTTTTCGTTCTTCCGGCTTCGCTCAAACATAGGGAGCGCATAAGGATGCACAATCTATGCAACCATGCATTCATATCAGGTGGTGGTGCCTTTCGGGCGGGCTTCAGCTCAGATCGAAGGGCCTGCGTGGCGTACTGTCGCACTTTGTGCTAGCGAACGTGAGCTTTTGTTTCCGCTTTTATCTCTTCAGAGAGCAGCAGAGCACGGACCGCGGAAACGCCCTGCAGTGCGATCCAGTGACACGGTAGTAGCCGTTCTATATTTTCCTCTTTTTGCGTTTGCTTTTATTGCAACTCTTACAGCGCTAGTGTGATAACGTCTCCAAGTATACGTGACAAAAGCCGTACCCCGAAAAACGCGTGTTCGGTGCTCGTGCAGCCAGTCGCAGGTATAAAAGAGATGCAGCACTGGCGGGGAAGCTAAGGTATCGACTCTGCACTGGTAGTAGCAGCAGACGTGCAAGCAGCCACAGCATCCGGAGTCATGAACGCCCTGGTAAGTGCGATTCCTTGAAATATCAGAAGCATACATCCTGGTGTTCAAACTAGTTTCCACGCCGTGGTGTTATAGTGGGTACGGCACTCGACTGCTAACCAGAAGGTTGCGGGAACGAATCCCTGTTGCGGCAGCAGCATTTCCGATGGAGGCAAAAATGCTTGAGGCCCGTGTGCTTAGATTTAGGTGCACATTCAAGAGACCCAAGTGGTTGAAATTTTTGTAGGTCTCCACTACTTCACCTCGCATAAACATATCTAGGTTTTGAGACTTTAAAACTCCGTTGTAATATTAAAAAAATGTTTAAATGTTTTGGGCACATGCATTCTGGACGCATAAAGCGTCCTTTGGCAAGTAACAGAAACGCGTCATGTGGTCGTGCTTATGATGCAGATATCTTCATTTAGTGAAGAGTATAGTGAAAAGTATATAAAAGAGAATTCTTGGCAACCACCTCAATTTTCGCGCAAAAGATTGCTGAGAAGTTTTTCGCACTAACTGTGGCTTGCTTTTTTCACATTAGTCCACGCGTTTTGTGTGTTAAGCAAGAAAACTTGAGTGTTTCACGTGTTGCTTCAAAATTAAAAAAAAAAAACAGATCATTGTAGTTGTTTCTTTGCCAGGTTAAAAGAAAAGCATAACGCTTAGCCACATCTGCATCCTCGTATGCGTTCGTTTGACGCATTCAACACATGATGGTTGAGCGAACTGGAAGCGCTGGGGCAAATACAGACACAAAACAAAGAGGGGGCACAAAGAATGAGCGCTCAACTAACAACTGGTTTATTCTCACGTTCGAAGGACATATAAGTACACAAGGGTGCGCATGTCAACAGGAAAATAGGATGATAGTGCGAGCAGCAAGCCTGGCGTTCATTCAAAGCACTTGTCTACGAATTATCAATATAGTTAAACTCACAGTCAAGTAGTGATAATGACGGATGGCTAATACGATGATTCTTATTTCTAAAATAAACCAGGTATTAGTTGAGCGCTCGTGCTGCGTGCCTCCTCTTTGCTTTGTGTCTGTGTACCCCCGCACTCCCAGTTCGCTGAACCATCATGAATTACCAACTAGCCCACCTTTCAATTTTATTGCATTCAACACAATCACAGGAGGTCGACGCATTAAACACAATCTGAATTTACGTTACTGAGAGCAATGAAAATCATCTTTCGCGTGCGTTCCTGGCCAGGCTAGGTAAATTGCCTACCCAAAAGTGTTTAAACAATAATGCAATAGCTTTAAAGAGCTCAATTAAGAGAAATTCTGACAACGGCGTCAGTGTCGTTGTAGGCATCGTTGGTTGTGAGCAACAAATTATCTTGTTCATGAATAATAAATTCAGAACTATGCACATAGAAAAAAGTATAAAAATTTCCGTGTCCGAAACGAGCAGTGAAACCAGTTCGGTTGCGTAACAAGAAGGTGCTCAACCACACAGCGACGCAATTTCTTAGAAATAAAGGGGTAGAAAAAGCAGCAAGAATAACTTTCATGCTTTAAAAACACACGGGACTTGCATACATGTGTCACCGCAATAATACTGCCTCGTACAAGCGTACAGTCATGGCCACGTCGGTGTAGAGCACGCGAGCAGCCGTTTTTCACTCTGTGGGGCAAAACCTTGAGGAAGTATTAGGCTCTGACGTGATCAGCCTGACAACTAGGCCACACATGTTCCTGTTACACCAATTCAGAGCTCGAAACTCTATCAGAGTTTTGACCCGAAGAGGCAAACCCGGATTCTCGCGCGCTCTACACAGATGTGGCCGCGTCTGTACATTGCCTTCGGACGTTAGAGAATGTGATTATCAATACGACTTCATTGTTTACTGTCGGCACCTTGTTAGGAGAAGGCAAATAAGTTACTGTGCGGATTACTGTAAGAGCACGTAGTGGGTACGCATAGCAGGTTCGAAAACATCTAACGCGCATAGCTGCTCGTGGTTTAACGGATGCCACCCAATTCATAGAATGCAGCAGTTCGTGAAATTTTCACTGAATCAAGCCAATTTCAACTATATCGATTAAAATAAAGTAATTTACAATACAAGCGTCCTTAACATCGTATAATAACGAAACTATAGACTAAGTGCTTAAAGTCCGCACCTTGAACAACATATGGCTATCACGTTCATATGTTAAAGGCGAAGCTTCTCCGTTCCCCCCCCCCTATTCTAATTTATTTATAGAGAAGTCTGAGCAGTACTGCGAGGTGTTATCAGTTGATTTATCATTTTTACTACCCAGTCTTTGACAAATTGTTTCAGAGTGAGCAGCAGCTATTATATTTGAAAGTGTGCTTCAAATACAACAATGTGCAAAAAGTACTGGCAAATCTTGATTATTAAAATATATCTGCCACGTATTTACATTACAAAAGAGCCAATATTATTAATATCTAGCGCTTAACACCCAGAAGCCAAGACAGGACAATGAAACACGCCATAGCGGCTAGCTCTGCAAATTTCGACCACCTGTCGTTTTTTAACGCGCACTGCCATCGTATAGTGCTCGGGCCTCTCAAATTTCGTCTTCCGTAGAAACAGTATTCCCGCCGCCGGAATCAAACGAGCGACCTTCAAGTCAGCAGCCGGAGATGGAAGAAAAAAGCAGAATACCTGATAAGAGGCCACGTTGAACGGATTAAGTTGGCTATATTTGAAAATCTGCATGCGAAGAGTGCGAAGCAGGTGCAAGTTATCCCCCAACACTATATAGAAAATATAGTATTTTGCTGGACTATATAAAAAATCACTGACTATTCTATACACACACCGAAAAGAAGCCCACTGGTTGAAAGAGGGTTAACGTTCATTCATAAACTACCTCGAGACAATGATTTGCAATCTTGAAACTTGAAGCAGTGACAAAACATTACTAATTCGCGCCTAATGTGCAGCGTACGTGGTTCCTGCCTTGTGAACAAGCTCAAATTGTGCATGATGCGTGGGGGTGGTTTGTACTTGGCTTATAATACATTTCCTGAACCTTGCCAGCGCCACGTCAGACGCTGCTGTCCACCAAGTTATGCCTTCTTTCGATAGTATAATTAGAGCTACAGTTGACGAACTTCTCTGGATTAGCATTTTGCATCATCGCAACAGTCACCAACTTGAGCTGCATGGAGCGGTGTTGCCATTTAGCAACATAATGCGCAACGAGGAGAGCACATGAATGAGCAGCTGTGTCCTACTTCATCCAAGAGAAATTGTGGTTCTAGTTGGTCTCCGAATGCGTCTTAATCGGAGCTGTTGGACGATCTTGTGCACGTGCAACAATAGGTCGCAAACATAGTAAGGCTATAAAGCATAGTACAGTTCTAGAAAGCGTCGCAGCATCAGTGTGCCGAAAATGAAGCCAGGACAAGGTCTAGCTGCTCGTGCCACTGCGAACGGTAGCCAGCATTAAGTTGTCATTTAAGGGTTCCGTGCTGCACCACGAAAGTTTTAAAACAGAAAGGGAAAACAATACTGCCACAAAGGCACCAATAATAAGAGTCCATCATTTAACGCCGTGATTCGGACTAGGGCCATATGAGTGGGAAGCCCACATTTTAATACTGTACTACTTTACCACTTCGGTGGCACTGCGCACAACTCCTAAATGACGAGAGGATGCAGGCTACCGAGCACAGAGCAGAAGCGTCTAGATCCTATTGAGGCTTCATTTTTTGAAGCTCGTTCCGAGCTTGTGTTAGTGCACTCTAGTACGGCTGTTGCGGCGTAGACACCATTATACTGAGCGTCTGCTAATTGCTGCTTTCATTGCTTACACACTCTGCATTAACGGGACCGAAAACTTTAGCTCAATTTCCAGTTTTTGTTGATTGATATAGTGGGTGTACCGCCCTGAAACCACCGTATGATTATAAGGAACGCCTTTTTGGAGGTCTCTAGAAGTTTTTACTACCTGGGTTCTTTCACGTGTATCCAAATCTAAGCACACGGGCCTACAGCATTTTCGCCTCCATCGATAATGCAGCTGCCGCAGCGGGGATACGATCCCGCGACCTGTGGGTCATCAGCCGAGTACCTTAGCCACTAGATCACTCCAGTGGCGATTTCCGGTTTTGCTAGCTTTTGCGTCCCAAGAGGAAGGTACTGCTAGGTTAAATTTCTGTTTCTGTGTTACGTTCTATGCGTATTTAAAATTGTTGCCTAGTTTGCCGAGTGTTTTGGTTATCAGGCCCATGAAGAGAGCGTATCCGTACATACAATTACCATTATCTTAGCATGGTCAAAAAATAACCGTAGTTGGCCATTCAGAAACTGCTATATATAAATGCCATCACTGGACAGTTGGCCTCGTGTCTTGATCAATGCACCCGCAACTAAGAATTATAGACGGCTGATTAACGCAAAAGGGAGTAATACTATGACCAGCGTCCGACAAGTTCATAACAGTGTACTGTTGACAAAAACAAAAAGATAGCTCAGTGGATGTATCCTCCGAAAGAGGAATAAGTAGTGCTCTGTTCAAAGGCCCATGCACCGCATCGTGGACAATACGATTCACCCAACTTCACTCCACGGACATCGCTTTCTCTGTTATTGTGTGAGGCATTTTTTGTTTAGTCATACTTTTTTTCTGGTCGCGCGTTATAGCTTCCATCTCTGACAGTCCACTACCGACCAGCGAAAAACTATTTCTCGTGACGTGACTATTACACCACATAGGTAGATGTGATCCCAATGTTCTGACTTAGCTGCAAATGTGGCAAGGAATTGATTTCATAATTCAATACTGTCAGACGACATCCCTGTACCAAATAGTTTTCTGGTATAAGAACCACAACAATCGCACCTTATCACGCCCGCATTAAATTATATTTTTCATTTGGGCATTGCTCTTATAGGCTATTTCATCTTTGCATCACAAAGCATGATACGTCACACAATCATCCTTTAGGATCCTATATCAATGAAAAATTTGTCAAAAAGTGGTAAGCCCAAACCAGTTTTGCGCTCATAAGCCTGCTTTTTTAGCGTCTTTTTTTTTCTTCTCAAAGATAGAGCCCTTTAGCCTACATATTGTTGGTGGCCGTTCCATATAATTGATGCAGAACTGTCATAGCGTATTATAATACTGGTTTTAATTGTATTTGAGTATTACGTTTCTCCGAAATGCGATATTAAATATTGTTCTACTCTGTGCAGAGCATCGCCCTCGTTCTCTGTGCCGCCCTGGCCAGTGCTATGGCTGGCGGAGTGCTTGGTGGTTATGGCCTCGGCTACGGTCTTGGCGGCTACGGTCTTGGCGGCTACGGCCTTGGTGGCTACGGTCTCGGTGGCTACGGTTATGGTGGCCTAGGCTACGGAGGACTAGGTTACGGTGGCTATGGCCTCGGGGGAGGTTACGGCCTGAGTGGTGTCGGTGTCGGCAGCAGCGTGGCACTCCTGAGTGGGGGACCTGCCTTTGCCAAGGCTGTGGCTGGACCAGCCTTCCTGGTGAGAACGGTTCACCACGTCAACAAGGTCAGCGGCGGTGGAGCCCTCCTCGCCCACTCTGGCCTCGGTGGAGGATATGGATACGGTGGTCTCGGCTACGGTGGTCTCGGATATGGTGGTCTTGGATATGGTGGTTATGGTGGATACGGATACGGTGGCTACAGCTACAAGGGATAAATTCGATACATTTGTTTATTACTCCTTGATAGGGTACGCTGTGAATTTATGTTAGTTTAAGGTACCCGGTTTTTTTTCGCACGCGTGGAGCTACGCAGCACCGGGTTGCCCGAATTTTAAGCATGCATCAAGTGTGTCGGTCTTTGGCCACTTAAGTATACTTGGCTTAGCTCGCAGTTGTGATCCTCATTCGCTTCAAGTTGCGTTCGCAGAAGTTCTAGTGTCATGTTGTAAAAATGTAAAAACTGTTATGACAGCGTCAACAGTGACCGATCAGCCAGAGAAATCCACTGCAAAAAATTCCTCAATGCGATCGTATCGCCTAAGGTCCCGTTGCGAGCTGCGGTTATCTTTTGTATATTTCTGTTGCATAGACATCTCAATGTGGAGCCGCATACTAGCTGTTCGATCAAAGAAACTTGTACAGAAGGCCGCTTACGGGCTGTTGTACATTGTCTTCATGCTTCAGAATAAATGTCACTCGAATCGAATCGCTGGCTTTGTCTCGTGATTTATATTGCTAACAACTTCATCTTTTCCTTCCTTCTGCTTTCAACCACGTATACGAGTAATGTTCTATATATCCGAAGGGTAATACTCAAGTAGCGAGGCGAACAAGTGTGATATTAAAGTGGGAAAAAATAATTTCGCCAAAACTGGAAACCAGGCACTTGAGTGAGATTTGCACTGTCAGATGCAATATGACTATTAACAAGCATAATTAGTTAACCAGGCACTTGAGGAAGATTTGCACTGTGATATGCAATATGATTATTAAGAAGCATAATTAGTGAAATGCTCAGTATTGCACACTACGTAGGTAGATATCGAATACGAATAGTAGCTGGTGTGTCAATACCGCACACAGCGAAAAATATATCATAAAGTTCTTTACGCAAAGAGGTCTCAACGAAAGAACGTGTAACCGAAATATTTATATATTTACTCATTCATTGAATCATCTACAAAAATACATCTGCAGCCCCATGAAGGCAATGTATAGAAGGGGCAACGCACAATAAAAAGAAGATTATTCTCTTAAAAAGGTCAAAAATACATGAGTACACCCCTGCCAATTTTAACCGTATCACTTAGTGGTACGCACGTGATAGGGTGGTTTGTATTGTTATCGTGATTGGGCTTCGACTCGAACACGCACAAAACACCGTGAGCTACGAGCATCGTCTGATACGGCGTTTTCCTAATTATGAATTGATGTAATCACTAAGCATGGGATCAACCTATACAGTGAAGCAAATCGCAAAAACACTGAAGCATAAGCGCGTGCACGCTTTGTGCTGCCAAGTGAAAGTGTCCTCGGCTTTGTTGTTGCGCTCGACACATTTGATTGCTGTAGCTTTTGCTGCTTTACCCGTTCTTTTCTTTTATTGCGATACCAATTACATGAATAGTCTTGACGGTATTTCACCATCGCCATTGCTGTCATCGTCGGCATCATGTCATAATAAAGACAAAATTGACGATACCCCCCAGTGGATTGTATGACCGTAGCTGAAGCAGAGATCAAACAAGCTGGCCAAATTCAGCCTTTTCGAGGTGCGTGGCATAACATTTCCCACCTGTTATGGCAACTTTCGCTGGTCGAGCTGGGGCAGTTTCCTGGCTCCACAGCGAAGAATCTGCATTCCATTGGTTTATTCGGAGCAAGTCCGCATTTTCCACTGCCACATTCGGAGCTGCTCACTCTGCGAAGGAGTGATCTGCGTTGCTCCATTTTGCAGAGGCAGATTTTTCCAGAACTGCACCAACACCCTGCCGTGATTTCCGGTACAGTCGGGAAATGTTTTTGTCTTCGGCATTTTTTTTCTTGTTTTTGAGGTGCTGTCTGATTCTTCAGTGACTTTCTACACTCACAAAACATCGTTTTTATAGCTAGCAGGAGGCTTGCTTTTTGCTCTCAGTTATAGCGAGAGCACAAGTTCTGCTAGAAATAACAGCAGCAGCAATGACGACGAGCCGTGCGTGCAATACGAAATAACTTTCAAAAAAATGTTTCCTGACCCGATTAGCGCACGCACAAAGATCAACGGCTGTAGCGAAGAAGTACCGACTTGCGTGATGTATTCATAAATATGAGAAGTTCCGGAGTTACCTCGCGCTGAGCACTCACGTGTTTAATTGGCAGATTCGGCATGCTGAAATGTGAGTGCTCGCTGAAGGATTTCGGTGGCTTTCGGTAGACCTGTAATTTAATGCTCAAACAGAGTTAACACCTCATCTGTCTTTCACGAGCGTGAAACAACGTCTAGCCACAAGTATGGCTTCACTTTTTATGAGTGCGAATTATCTGCCCATCTGGACAGCCGTCAGCGATTGTCTCGTATAAATATAAGAACTTGCTGTTAGGCGAGTCGGTGATTACGTAACATGTAGAGTTACTGTATATGCTACCTATAGGTAGCAGAGCTGTGCATAGGTCCACCATCTTGCCTGCTGAGACATCCATGTCATGCAAAAAAGTACCTTTGTAGGAGCTGACGCAGCCCAGTGGCTCCGTACGTTTCCTCGCTCGTCCATAACCCGTCCGTGGTACAATAACTATCGCTTCGAGAAAAAAAGAAAAAAAAAACTTTATTAACTAATTGTCTTCAATAGTGCTGATGCTTAAGCTTGTTTGACGGCAGTCACCATGAAAAGATACTTTTGTTTTAAGTAGCAAACAAAAAAGCCTTGACTTAATTTGTCGAGCATTGTGTACACGATTCGCGACAACTTAAGTTGCGCAAATCGCACATTTTACGTTGTTTTTCGGTCTTAGCTATTTAGGCAAAGCTCTCAATAAAAGCTCGCTAAAACTATATCTCTATGCTTTACAAATACCATAAGCAAGCGCGAATTTTCGGCATATTTATACGTAAATGTGGAATCCTGTCACCGTGGAAACTATGCAGCACTTAGTCACGGCACTGCGCCGCACAGGCGCTGCACCGTTTCCAAAGGTTTACCCACAAGGCACGTGCCCCGCCCCCCACAAATTTTTTGCCATGGCATAGAGAGCAAAACATGACCCCTTCAATGGGGTGCTCCTCCCGGAATTAACGAGGTGCCCTCCACCCTGCCATCCTAAAAAAATTTTCAGGATACGCGCCTGACAGACACCACTAACTCTGACATTCACTAAATACAGACAACACAAAACACAGTCACAACACCAACGAAGAAGTACCTCCGCAATCAGCGGGAGTGCTTCACCGGACTGCTTGGGCAGCGGTGGTGGTGGCGCAGCACCCCCGCGGCCGTACATTTGGCTTTTCCTAAATTGGACGTTTCTCGCGCACGCGAGTGCGCTTGGTTAATGGGGGCACAAGCAGCGAGTTCTATATCAGTAGCGCAACTCTGCTACATAAAGGTAGCATGTGCAGTAACTCTGATAAAATGGTAATTTTTGCAGCACACAAAGACGTACACTTGTGAGACACCGACAACAGAGAGGTGCTACTAAAAGCTTAAATATTTCAAAGTAGCAAAAGAACGTTAGTACAATGGTACGAAGACGAAGTCAGCACGTATCGCTGCGACGCCGCTTATCAGGCTCGCAAGTGTACGTCTTTTGTAGCACTATAATCACCATGTTACGTCCCATAAACCTTTCTACGTGGTGCACTCCCAACGCGAAGAGACGGTGCAGAAAGTGTGCCTAGAGCAGCCGCGCACCCTTACGCCGTCCAGTGTTTTGTAGAGTAAAGTGATTTTGCATCCAAAGAAGGTAGCAGCCTCTCTCACTTCATCGAACATTACAATGCGTTGATATCATAATAACTACGTCACCCTCTCGATGAAACTGCGAGTACTTTCTAATCATGTCATGCACGGGCACATGCAAAGCATCAGTGTCAAGGAGACCGAGACAGGTCTTTTTATGCCACTTGTGTTGACACTCATTTTTGGGATAGATCACCTTTTTAAATAGACAGGAAATTATCTCCATGGCGCCCTCCTAAGCATGAAGGATACGTTGACGTTCAAGAATAGGGTGAGAAATAACTCATCTGTTATGTGAATCAGCTTTACGTTAGTTGTTAGATATGCCTCCTGTAGTGTTCAAGGAACCCAAATAGAGATAGAGTAACTGGTACGACGCTGCAAAGGCCCACACACTGATACACTGTAGAAACACTAGGTAAAAAGGAAGCCATTGTCAACAGAATGCTGCAGGCGTTGAGAGACGAGGGGCGCAACGACGATGGGGCGAAAAACTCTGGGTTAAAAACGACCTACCATGAGGACCATGCATTGGTGCTGTCGCACTGTAATTCGTTCATCACAGCCAATCAGGTTAGAGGTGCGATATACTTCGACATCAACACAGTACTGGAGACAACGGCTCCTTGATGGTGGTTTAAACAATAAATGTGCTGCGAGGAAGCCATTTCTTTCCTATGAGGTAATGCGAAAAGACTGGCGCTCTCTCAATCAACTGGTCTGTTGATGACTCGAAAGATGTGTTTTTTCGCGTACCAGTCTGTGTTTTGCACCCAGACTAGCCAAAAGCGGAAGGCGTACTGACCGGACCTCATGAGGTGCGCCCTAGATTTCAGCCTTTCACCAAGGGGATATTTGGTAGTTTCCTTATCCCACCCACCGTATTGGTCTGCTTTTTAAATTAGCTACATAAACTCAAGTCCCGATGATTGCTATCAATATTATGCGAAGTAATTGATCTGATGTTTTCTTGGTGTAATCCCACGACGCTCCATGATTCAGGGACAGTGGGCTTTGGGAGCCTGAATGTTTGGAGCATGGTAATCAAAGATCATCTCGTACCTTTAGGAAAAGTGGCGAACGAATGTGCAGCGGAGCATGCATATTTCGTAATCAATTACACTTTTCTTTCTTCCTATCCAGTGTCCCTTGAGCAGTTGCCAAAACAATGAACCCAGAATAGCCCAAAGATTTCCAGTCTTAAGTTTTATTTGATAATCGCATTGCTACCTGTGGGCAGGATGTTTTCTTCCAGTCGGTCGCTACTTCCTTCAATATAACTTGTTGTTTGTCCACTCGTCGCGGGTTGTCGAGCGCACCTGGCCGGACTTCTCTTATAAATATAACTTTTGTGTGGTTGTTGAAGTACCTTTGATCAATTATTGAATCGTCCAACTTTCTGTGAATTGCTAAGTTGGCTTGAAGTTCCTAAAGATATACTCAATAGTCTTTCTGTTGAGTATATCTACGAAACGTGGTTGACCAAAACATTTTCACTTATTAGGTGCAGTATTTCAGCACTGGTGTATTTATGAGGAGGCATTACAAAGCCTCATGGTAAAGTGTCGAAACCTTTTTATGGACGAAAATACCCGAAGTAAGCACCGCATACCCCCATAGAAAGCATATTACAAACGTTCAGTGAATAAACGGCCTTCCATTGCTTGGGTACTCGCTATATACATTGGGCTACGTAAATAATCAAGCCTGTCTACTATAATTAGCTCTAACTGGACGACCCACCATGCATATGACTTTTCAGGAGGCAGCAATGCTATAGTTGACTTTTTGCTGCAGTAACAAAAATGACGCCGTACACGTGTAACCTCTATGCACGCAACTGTAGGCAGCAGTTGTACTGCCACTGTTTGCGCATATAAACCTTGATTTATTAATTACTGATGTATGCCACAAGGCAACAATATGAATATAATGTACTTCACTCTGGAAGGCTCGAGAAATTCTAAACACCTAGCGCTCCTAACGTGCACCTAAATTGAAGTAACGCAGCATGCAACATTTCCGCCTCCTTCAGAAAAACTTGGGGCACCCTTAAGGCTGGTGCACATCGGCAACTAGCAGCGGTCACGCAACCATTTCCGTCTGGTGACCAAAAAGTGACTGATGTTCACACCGGCAAAAGCTGCATGCAAGAGACCAGAAGTCGCAATAGCGGAGAGTCACGTCCGGATATCGTTATCAGTGAGAGCTCTGGAGACCGGCGCCGATCAGCTGATCTCCGCCAGCTGAGTGAGCGGAGCAAACTGAGCGCGCCGGATTTCTAGTTTTTATCCGTTCTCGCCAGCGCCATGAAAAAAACAAACAAAAATTTAGCGTCGCTGATTGGTTCCAGCAGCTTTGCGACCACAGTCGCGCGACTGAAAAGTCGTTCAGAAAGCGGCTAGCAAAAGCAGTCGCGTGGCGACCGTTTGCGACCGTTCGCAACCGTTCGCGACTGTTTGCGAGCAGCCCCAAATGGTCGCGCGACCACTTCTAGTCGCCGGTGTGCACTAGTCTTTAGGGGATAGCGACATCGTCGTGTGCGCAAGCGATCGCTTGCGCGCGCACACACACACAAACACACACACACACACACAAACACACACAAGCACACGCACACACACACGCGCGAGTACACGCACACACACACAAACAAACACACACGCACACACACACACGCACAAGCACACACAAACACACGTACACACACAAACACACACGCACACACACAAACACACGCACACACACAAACACACACACACGCACACACACACACACGCACACACACACGCACACACACACGAACACACACACACACACACGCACACACACATACACGCACGCACGCACACACGTGCACACTTACGCACGCAAGCACACCCACGAAAACACCCACGTGCATGCGCAATATCGCTTTCCCAATCGCTAGCCTGCCTTCGTATCTCGGTGGACGCTTACCGCAAAGCTGAACTGCCAATGCTCCCGGCTCTTCTATTTGCATCTACTTCAAATTTTCCCAAACAGCTAACGCTGTTCTTTCGCCGAGAAGAGACGAAGCAGCTGCCGACTGTGGTATTTCAGCGTAACGATCATTTTAACATTCTCACGCCGGATGGCTACATCCGGGGCTGGGATTGGACCCGCGAAATTCGGCAACAGCCGAGCATTGCGAGCACTGCTCGGCCATCACAGCCCCAAAGGAAGGTTGGCAAAAAAGAAACCATACGACATATCCTTTGTGACGGCTTAACGTATAGTAAACAATGATTATGTCTTAGCAAGCAACTCAATAAATTAGATAATCAACCTCTGTCGAAGGAAAGAATTTCGAAATATCGACACGATGCAACATCACAAAAGAAGGCCCTAAAGAAGCTACTGCACTTACTATGATCGACCAGCCTTTCTGAACGGTTATAGAGAGACCACTTTTCCTGGGTGCGTTTTGTTTCCCGTGAGTGCACGTGCGTTTTTTTTCTTTCTCTACACCCTCTTTCCTGCCCCTACTTCTCACCCCCAATGCTGGGTAGCAAACGGGATGCCCATATCTAGTTATTTTCCCGACCTTCCTTTTTCTCTCTCTCTTTCTCTTGCTTTAAGGGAAAAAACATATTCAGGGCACCTTTTTTGTTTTATTGAGGTAGACATTATTCATGTACAGCCGTATACGTCCGCTAATGCCGCAATGACATGCGTAACAATATCTTCCTATAGACACCGTGGAATAAATGCCACCACGTCGCGCACTGCCTCCAGCGCCAAAGCGACACAATAGCAAATTTGTCGGGATACGGAAGTAGACGATGCAAGCGGCAGCAAGAAACTGCGTCGTGCTTTGGTGAATCGCCTTCTTGAGAGGTTTTCGTTGCCATTCGCTTTCAAAAGACGTTAGAGAGTTAGCAGCCATCCGAGTTTGATAGTGTCAGGGCGTGTGCTTCTTTTCTCAAGGGCTCATGCACCCTCAGGTGAACGCGGCCGCATGAAATGTAGGGCGAGAAGGATGCCGGACGTAGAGCCATTCAGATTAACTGCACGTGTGCGAAGAGGGCCGCTTCTCTCACTAAGCGATCGAGGCGGGTCACTTGGGCTAATGGGCTAAATGCGGCAGCAAACTCGATGGCAGCTTCAAATAGGTGACTCCACCCATTCCACTGCCAAGGTCACTGAAACAAAATGCGTTTTTCATCGTACGACCTTGCCACTGCATTCACTGCGCTAATTTCAAACAGTGCAGCCGAGCTTGTCGTCAAGGCGCGTTTTGCTGGCCGAGACACTCGAATGTCTGCTACTTCTCACTACATTTGCGTTTGGGAAGGAACTTGCTATAGGTCATTTCTTTTAAAGATGTATAATAGGCAAAAGCGAGTGAACCTCTCGAAGCGCGGCATTTGAAGGTGTCGTGGAAAAGGTTGCCGGAATGATTACCCATCACGAGCAAATGCACACCGCTAGCGTGCATGAACGTACCGAAACGATCCGTCAAAATCGAGGCATGTTTCTCAAGTTTCAAATTCTGTTTTTTCAGTTGTAAATGAACGCATGTTTTTAGATTGATGAAAGCAGCGAATTCTATGCGGCCAACTGTGACGGCCACCCGAGTGACAGCAACGTGCAAAGGTGTCTTGGCAGTTGAAAATACCAAAGAAAATTACTTGCCCACTGAAAACAAGCGTATTGTGGCCATGGGATCTTGGTTCAACTAAACATACGTACATTTATATAACTTAACACTCGCGGCTGGCTGATCACGTTCCCTCGGCTCTATGTCAGTTTAGGACGAAGAATTCGAGAATGCCCGTAGCCTGTGATTCACCAGCCTTCTCTAACTGATTCGCGCTGTGCAAATGCCGTATTTTATGTAAAGTATGAAGGTAGTTGTGAATAACCTACTTCGTGGCATGTTCAGCAATCGTAGACGTGCGGACAAGTAGCAAGTACGTTACTCTGGAGTGGCTGTTACGCAAAGGGTGAAGCTCATGACTAGGATTTAGGAACAGTTTCAACGTAGCTCCATCTCACGTCGACCACTGTGGTCGCCAGCCATAACTGAATGGTTATTAGATTAAAAAAAAGAAACCATATCTGACAAAACAATGAAGTACGTACAGCGTGGACACAAGACGAGGATACTTGAGTATCCTCGTCTTGAGTTCACGCTGTACGTACTTCATTATGCACAACCAACTAGCCCAAAGTTTCATTTTACTCACAAAACAATGTACTTATCAAAAATGACTTCCAGTTCTTTACAACAAAGACTTACTTAAACAGTCTGGTGAAGTTACACTGCCGCACAAAAAAACTGTCTGGCTTCCCAAAGCACATGGGATCCCGCAAGAATGGGATCCCATGCGTTTCTATGGTGTTCAATTTTCCTGCAAAGCCACGCGCTTTGTTTGAAGTTTCAAGTTTATTGATGGGTAAGCATACATATAGGTGAACAGAGAAGAGGAGTACATGAGGAGGTCCCAGAGTAAAAACTGTCGGGAGAACCTCTCTGATACTGCAATTGCGATACTGCAATTTTACCAAAACGTACTAGCGGGTCTCTGCTAAATAAGATGCGCAGTTCTTTTCGATCCCTAACATTTTTTCAGAGATATGATGTATGTGATCTGTTTGCCATTCAGTGAGGCTCTTCAATTTTCAGGCCTCTGGCAGCTCTCTGGCAGCCAGAGCTTGCTAGGGGTAGCCAGATGGTCAGTCAGCTAGTTCCGGTCTGGACAGGAAGCAGCGTCGTGGTCGCGTGTTTGGGGAACCCGAGACATCCCCAACCTGCCCGAAGATCGCAAAATCGAACGCTGGCACAGCTAGCGTAAAAGTGAACAAACTCTGCTGCCATGGCAGCAAACAGGGCCCCGCTGCAGTGGTCTAGTGGCTAAGGTACTCGGCTGCTGACCCGCAGGTCGCGGGCTCGAATCCCGGCTGCGATGCCTGCAGTAACGATGGAGGCGGAAACGCTATAGGCTTGTGTTCTCAGATGTGGGTGCACGTTAAAGAACCCCAGGTGGCTGAAATTTCCGGAGCCCTCCACTACGGCGTCTCTCATATACATATGGTGGTTTTGGGACGTTAAACCCCACATATCGATCGATGGCAGCAAACGAAACAATGCTCCACGTGTATGTTGTTTTTTTGCTGCATTGTCCGCTTGGAAATACGTAGCTAAGCTCGCCAAAAAGCTGAAATTATATGCTCGAGCATACGCATTCGGAGTACGACTTCGTACGCTCACACAATCACTCGCCGCGTCCGCGAATGAAACAGCCAGCTGGCACACGCTGCCTGGAGAACGATGCAAGGTGAGCTGCCGCGTCGCTGACAGCTTAACATGCTCACGTCTCTTTAGTACATGTATCAGTCACTGCACAACATGACGCGAAGCCATGCGAAAGTGATCGTGTCCCCAAAAGAGCTTGAAGATATATACCTGCTCAGCTATCGCGTATCACATGTTGAACAACTTACGTTTTTGTCTAAAGTTTATGATATGCGCAGATATCGGTACCACGAGTGCACGTCGTATATAAAAAAAAACATTTGCATTACACGTTCTCGACCCATTTTAGAACTTGCCTTGGACTGTTTTCCAGGGCTAAGTGGCACTTAACGAATGTCGTGTATATCTGCTTTGATTTGACCTACTAGGCCATAGAATATACTGCGTGGAATTATTACGAAGAGGTGAAAACAGACAAATCCAACGATGAAATGGGCCACAAAAGGATGTATACATTTTTGACTCCATTCTCCATTTTTTTTCGCGTCGTATCATATAATATCATACCACATATGCAGGCTCATAGATAGAAATGGGTTCGCACGCCGTTCGCGACCAGCGAGTATCACCAACAGTCGCTATCTAGGGCCTTTTATCACCATCGAAGATCAGTCGAGTAGTCAGGACAGAGGTTCTAACAGGTTCACGTACGCAAACATACCAAGGAGCGAGCTAGCTCGATCACAATCGACTTCGCTAACTGCACAAAAAATAGGCACAGCTCCAAAACGACTACCACAAAACAAATTAACTCCAAAGTTATCTTCATGCGTGCACACGAACGTGTAGTACATACATAACTTTTAGTCATGTGCACCTGTATTTCCTGAAATCTCTCGAATTAAAATTGCCAATGTCTGTTTTCGTCATTGCTTGGTTGACACAAACTGTGAATAACATTCAGAGCATTGCGCTCAACTACATCTGAATTTAACCTGACCAGACGGCAGTAACGTAGTACGTGTGTTAGGGTTACAAAATTTGAATGCCATCACTGCATCCCAAATTTACGCTTGATGAACATCATCGTCAATTTTAAAAGCAGTCGCAAAACCTGGTGTGGCTATCTAGTAGAATACCAGGTTGCCACGCAGCAAGCTGGGGTTCGATTTCTGCTGCGACCCAGACATGTTTTTTTTACACTCATCAAGTCAACGCTGCTCATATCAGCTTTTCGTAACGCTTACACGTTCAAATTACTCCTGTGCGTTCTCGCGGTTCATTCGTATATATCATGTGTGAAACACCTGTGGCACATACACGTTAACGAGTATGTGCCACCAGGCGCGTAGCCACAAATATTTATCGGAAGGGGGTGGGACATCACCTTTATTTGCGGAGGGGCACTCCCTTAAAATGGCGATTTTTAGCTCTCTGTGCCATGGCGAAAACTCGTTATGAGGGGGGCGGGGCACGTTTTCAGTGTGCGGCCCCCTGGCTACGTCCCTATGTGGCACTGTCTGGTGTTTGACGACGTATACGGGACGGAGTTTGACGTTGTTCACGTCATGACCAGCGAGTCGTATTTGTCGAATAATTTTATCGTTTTATACAAATTTTGTTTTACGCCTAGGTAAGGTGGTAGTAAGGAGAGCATCCACACGTTAGTGGCTACCTAACTGATAGCTAGATAGATAGATAGATAGGTAGATAGATAGATAGATAGATATATAGATAGATAGATAGATAGAGAGACAGACAAACAGCAGATAGATAGATAGATCGATCGATCGATAGATAGATAGATAGATAGATGAAAAAGATTCTTGCAGTGCGCAGAGAAATGCTTCAAATATTAAATAAATATGCCCGTTTTGTTGGTACACGGGCTCCATGCATGACCTGTCTGAGAAGTACTCGAGCGAGTAAGTGTAGTGGCATCACGACTGAACTGTCGTAATATGAGTGTGTGTTACGACTTCTGTTCAGTTTCGAAGATACTGGCTTATTGGCGTGCTTCTTTCAGCTTTTTCCATTGATTGACATGTGGGGTTTAACGTCCCGAAACCGCCATATGATCATCACAGAAACCTAGTGAAGAGCTAGGGAAATTTTTACTACCCGGAGTCCTTTACGTCTACCCAAATCTGAGAACATGGGCCTTCAGCATTTTATATTCCATCGGAAATGCAGCCGCTGCCTCCGGCATTTGATCCCGCGACCTGCGCGTCAGCAGCTGGGTACCATAGCCACTAGATCACTGCGGCGGGGCAATACAGCTTGTTGCAAAGTATACATTAAAGGGCCTCAAAACCACTTAGAGGTTGAAATTATTGTTGGGGTTTCTATTGGGCACGAGTTTGCGACGAACATGTGATAGAAGTAATGGTGCCGTGACAGCGTAGCTGTGAGCCTTTGACGATACAAGAAGCCCGCGTTGTTTTCGCTTTTTCCGTCGTTCTTCAGCTTGTCTCTCCTCCTGGCCGAATGCTCCTCCTCACCGTTCAAGGTAGAAGAGAGGGGAGCACATGCACCTGCGAGCGGGCAGACACACGGAGGAAGGAAAGGTAAGGAGCGGCCCTGACGTCACTCGTTGTGAAGCCGCGATGAAGCCGGAAGTCGGCCATATTGAGTAGGCAAATTCTCCTCTCTTGTTTACATATGAATGCGAAGCAGAAGGCGCGACTCCCTCCCCGTCTCGGAAAGCACGTGGACTGCGCAGCGCGTGTGTCGTGACGATCCGAAACTAATGGAACTGGGCTCATCACTCTGAGCCAGCGGGACAACTTCAGCGAAATCACTTCATCCGAGTAATAACAGGGAGTAACAGCTCGCCGACAAGGAAGCAACTACGAGAGAACGCGCGCTAGATGCAGTGACAACGGCGAGTGCTTTCACGTCATTAATTCAGCAACTGTACAGACAACACGATCGGTCGTGCGCCTTCTACGGTTGCATTCCGCCACGCGGCCGACGCAGCTTCCTGTCCCTGTGTCCGTGTTCCGCGTGAAACTCACCGGCGTCAGCATTCTGCGACCGTGGTGACTTTGAGCACGGTGCAAGTGACACTTGAACGCGGTTGCTGTTACGTTGAGATTACATGCAATGCTGGTGGAGAGTGTACCAAGCGGAACAGAAAAGGTGTTTTAATACGCACATGCAAGTTGTTACTGTACGCACACAACACGAAACTACGTATGTGCACATGGTCCTCACGGCGCGTCTTGCTGGGCTCAACAGCGTCGTCCGTTGTCACAAGCAGGAGCACTGCTCAACCGTCACTGACCTGCAAGGCATTCGTCGTCATTCAGCTTCGTTATGGTGCCCAACGCAATTTCGCTGAACACTAACTGCTTCATCAGCGTCATCCGCCGCACGACACATGGATATGCACTCGTTCCACGCACTGTTGAAACCCCGTGATGGACAAAGGGATTTGTAAACGTTGCTAAGAGTAATGTAACAGCCAGGAGAACACTGCGTAACCAATAACGCGGCGCAGAGCACAGATATTGTCCGCCACGGCTCAGAACGAGACCTGGGGAGGCACACATTCCACCGCCAGCCGCGGCCGCTCACTGCTAGACCAGCTCCACTGCGCAACACGTAACCATAGCAACGCCGCCATTGTGCCTACTGAATATGGCCGCCATGATGTCATTTCCGCCACATTTTTTACGACCTGCGCCGGCTGGGCATGCCCTTTCCTTACCTTTTTCTTTCCTCCGTGGGGCAGACAGCTGTGGATCACGAGCCAGTGACCTGTTGACGTCATGGTCAACACTTGATGGTATGAATATTGTCGAAAGGACAGGAACGAAGAATAGGTTGCTTCTTAGAAAAAACGTGGGGCACCCGTGGCTCGTAGCACTGCCCTCTTTGGCATTAATGATCGTGACGACATTCTGAACAGGATGCGCACGTTAACCTGAAATCTTAAAAACGTTATCGGAGGTGATTTGGGGGCCCTTTAACGCCTACAATAGAGCGCATGCACTACTATTCTGCGAGTGGAAAACTGGTTGTCTTTTGTAATTACGGCACACAAGACTAAGGAAGCTGTGTCCTCTTCAACAAATTTGCAGATATAAAAGTGTCTGTGTTTCCGCAAGAGCTGTTTGTCTTTCTGCATACTACTTCTATGAAACCGCAGCCTGGATGCGCTATTCAACACTCGGCAACAGTTTTCTTGACAGCATCGTGGAAACTACAGTGCTACAGTTTCTAAGTTTGTCTTCATAAATAAATGCTGTTGAATTTGTTAAGAGATAACAGCTCCAAAAAGTCGTATGAAAATGCAGTTATTGCTGGAATTACAAAATGCATTCCTTTTCTAGCTGTATTGTAACTAGCGCCTCCTTTTAAGTGTGCCCATTTTCCAAAGTAAACATGGCATCGTGACGTAATAGATCAAAGCGACTGTGAAGACGGTCTTTTGTGCGCCAAGAAAAATTTACTCGCAATATTACATAAAAAGTACAATGAATCGTCTAAATAGTTGCTCATTTTTTAGTACATATTGTACTCAACGCATTAACGATGCAAGAAAACCCAAAATATAATCAACCGTGATTTGCAGTGCTGCTCTTAGAGCAACACGAATACGCAACCAAAGTAAAGATAAGTTATCACCGGGTATAGTAAAGCTCCGAACTTGTGAGGCTTAATGCTAAATTTTGTTTCGTCGTAAGAATTTATGCGTCCGTATTTGTGCCACAATCGTAGATGGCCAATGAAATATTTTCACGTACGCCTTGAAAATTGTCTATCTTATTGTTTTTAAGGTATGTCAATGTCATCTTTTTGTAAAGCTGGCATATCTCAAAACGTGCTCGAAAAAGAGTTATTCACGCGTTGGTCAGCCCGTTAAACAGTGGCAGGTTAGATTCAATTGTAGCAATTGTAGCAGCCGTACGATGTGATGAAGACTTTTTCTTTTTTATTTCGCAATAGCAATCATATGGACACTCTTGGCTGGATCAGGTCGTCTGCGTCGACTTCACTGTCACTTACCGTATATATATATATATATATATATATATATATATATATATATATATATATATATATATATATATATATATATATATATATATATATATATATATATATATATATATATATATATATATACGCATCTATATAAATGTAAACGCAAGAAATAAAAATAATTCAAAATTTATTTGGAATCGAACGAGGGACTTAAGAATCGAACGAGGGCGGAATGGAACGAGGGACTTAAGAATTCTGAATGTGTGGTCTCAACTACTAAGCCACCGAGAAGCACCTTTCTGAACGTCAAACGGCAAGCTATATGTATTTACCAATTACCGCTGGTGACAAGCGTCTCGGGGGGAACTCCTGTCATGTTTTTCTCATTACCAGCAACATGGCGCAACGAGCGGGAGTTGCCAGATCGTCACGACGCGGCAGCGCGCGGTCTCATCTCTCACGAATACTTCGTCCTGCGGAGAGGGGACGTTATCGCGGTGGGAACAATCGTACGCTTAGGGCTTTCACCGCAACGGCTCTGTTGTAGTTACAGGGCGCAGAATGGTCCATGCACTCATAGCACAGTCTCCGTTTGCGAAAAGGGCGTGCTTTTCAGACACAGCGAAGCAACACCTTGGATGCTTATTCGCATTATTGTGTACTTTTGAGTATGTTTCGCGTGTCATTTGTGCGTGGAAAACGCGGAGCACGTTTTGATCCGCTTGCCATTCTACGCATAACCTACCTATTTGGTGATATCACGTTCATTGCTTCACCTTCGTGGCAAAGGTGTGACATTTGTCAAACCAACCTACTCTTGGTCCTACTTTTCATCACAATTTCTTTTTAACCTCTTTTGTAGGCAGGATCCACCCATTATATTTCGAAACAAAGGCAACGTCAATTGTATTAAAAATGTTTTTTGATGCTGAGGTTATTCACCTGTTCTTGCTGTAATAAAGATACATGCCTGCGTTTGTAGTTTTTACTGGCACTCGTGAAAGTAAGCGAAAGGTAACAAAACTTGCAAAAAAAAAGAAGTTTACGAGTTACCGTGTATAGGATAGTTAATTTACTTTTATGCCTGTGTCCTAGTTTTTGTTCTCACCAATTTACCTGTTTTCAGTTTGACACCCCTTTAAAAATATAAAGTATGGGAGCAAGCAATGAAAAGTTTTTGATGCAACAAGCGAACTGTATATGCCTACAGTAGTTCTTTCTGGAAGCGTACAATAGCAGCGAGCTTGTACATGCAGCTGTGCACTCTTATAAAGTGGACTATAGTGCACCTACCAGTTTTTATTAAGTTACCTGACGAGTGTGGGAACCCCAAGGATACAACAGGACTTTGCAATATGTAGTGTAAGCACATTCCTCAACAGGCAATGAAAATGTTCTATATAAGACCTTTCAGACAATGCCTACTAATACCTGTGCCTCAGTGCAGGGGCCTCAGTAGGAATTGTGCGTATTGATGTAGGATAACAAATTTGTCTGTCTACAAATATTCAGCAAAAATAGGCGTACTGTATTTGTACTTTCAATCAACACATCAGCGAATCTCAACGCTGCTTCAACTGCAGCTAAACAGGGCTGCTACAGAAAATCCTAATGCTCAGTAAATTAAATAACAACTTCATTGACATGCAGCCAATTCTATAACAACCAATTTTGATAACGTCTCAGTGGACAATTTTTAATGGGTGTCAACGATAAGCTCAATGATTTTTCAATGGACAAGCTACTACTTTTTACTGCAATGTGTGAACAATGAGCAATACTTTTGAAATATTTCTCAATATTTTGTAAGAGGGTGGACGTTATTCTCTAATTGGTCTCGATAACAGCAAATATATCAAGAAATAGGCTTGAGGCATCATGAAATTTATCTTTCAAAGAAGCAGATTAACTGGGAAAGTTCTGTAGAATAGCGGTATGCCGTTGAATAACAATGGAAGGCCCTGGAGGCTGACGCTGACATTGTTCCAGCTCGCTACGGCTCCCTCTTACGCCGTCCTTCGTAGTTTGTTGCATCTGGTGGAGTTTTATTTTTTATGGTATTGAGAGCTCGTAATAATAGTATGATGGGGTAGAACATCTCAAAACCTTGACATGTAGACATATGTCGTAGTGGGTGTTTTGGAAAGTTTCGGCCACCTGGGTGGAGTTCTTTAACGTGCATCTAAACCTAAGTACATGAACCAAGAGCACTGTTTCGCCTCCATGAAACATGTGATCGCCTTGGCCGGGATTCTATATCGCAAGCTGTAAGTCAGCAGTCGATCACTAAGAACTAGAGCATTGTGGTGGATGTGGGTGTTCATAGAAAGCGCGCAGAAAAGCATTCTCTACATTTTCTTCTTTGTTAGCAGAATAAAGTGTTATTTTTTACCACAAAAGTGCGCCTTCATCAGTGCTTCTTTAACGACGTTGACCAAAAGAGCGTACAAAAACTGAACTGTCACATTTTCAATATAAACTCGGGTGCACTCATACACCATTATTTTCTCTCTCTGTGCGTATTATGTCGACACGAGCATAACTAAATATTTGATGCAAAACGAAACATAAACGAAAAGTATTTCAAATGACAAAAAATCGCATAAAGAGGGCGAAGACGTAGTTTATGGCTAGTGCTAGGTAACAAGGTGAAAAACTGTTGACCTCGGATAATAGTTTGCTACGAGATATTTTCTCAGTAAGCAGGCTCCAGTGCTCACATCACAGTTGAAACATCGTTTTCATATTTAACGTGTCAACTAAACACTTTCCTTGTTTGTTAGGTTGGTATGCAGCACTTTTAGGAAGTATTTTCACTCTAGTTGGGATACGCATGGTTTTATAGTGATAGAGAATTTCACCAGACGAGAAGTTGCCAGTATTACGAGAAGTAGCCAGAAGTAGCCAGTATTCTTACTGTATGAAGTAATCGATGGCAATAACCCAAAGTAACATTAAAAATGCTAGATGGTGAAATGAAACATATCTATTTGAAATATGTATATGACATGCTGAAAAGGAATACTTATATGATTTACAGAGCTAAGTAACAGTATTAGTTCAAGTGATTACGGTTCGTGGCTCTCCGAGTGCACCGCAATTTTTTATTCACTCGAGTAATGCCAACTCCGCGGGCTTGTTCATTTCCAAGCTGCGAACGCAGGCGTTTTCGCAATCGCGTTGCGTGCGGAACTTGTTGCGGCCGGCGAGGCACCGGTGGTCCGTGTCTGCAACCAGCCCAGCTGACAGGCATTCGGATCGGTGTTCTGGGCCCACGGCGCGTTGGAAGAAGACGGGAAATCGAAGCTGCCGGCCGGTGCAAATGCTCGGTCTCGGGACGCGGCACGTATATGAATTTGCAGGAACAGCTCTGTCAACAGGCTCGGTAACCACGGACTTAGTTTTCAAGCCCTCGGGAGGCAGGCACCTGGCGCGGCACTGGGCAAGACTGGTGAACAAGTCGGCGTCAAACGAAGGGCACTGGCCTGAAGGAAAGTTCCACACGTGGCAGCCGCTGCCGTCGAAGAACCACGTGGTGCTTCCGTTCACGATGTCGTCACTGTTTGTAAAAGGGCAATGAAAGGATATTTAAATGTTTCTACTGGAAGAAGTTGGAAAGCAACCCAACTAAAAGCTCAAATTTAGCTTGAAAACACATAAGCTATCATGCATTAACCTAGTAAGTCTCGAAGGAAAAATAAATAGTTTTCGCTGACGTCGTAAGGTGACGCAATCATGTGATAAGAATTTTCGAAGCAATCTCATAGCATGCTTGTGCATGATAGCCACTCCTTTGAATACACTGAAGGCACACCCGTGATTTTTAGGAAAGAGAAAGACGGAAGCACGCGGCAAATGGCCTGTCGCCGCAGGTGGTGAGCGGCGCTGTGCTACAATATGAACATACTCGTTCTTTTCCTTCCGAAAACTTGTTTGTCTTTATTTTACGCTTTATTTTTGATGTCTATCTTTTGTTGGAATGTTTCAATGAACAAGGATCATTTTCGACAAAAACTATTGCTATCACAGCTTAGGACTATTGCACTTGCAACAACATGATGTGCTAAAAAAAGAAACTCCGAGAAGGGCTACAGGCAACAAAAAAAATAACAACGCCCTCAACATCTATGTACGCATATCGCAACCGCACCGAGACGCACGTGCGGTTTGAGGCTAC
Source organism: Rhipicephalus annulatus (assembly GCA_013436015.1). Classification (NCBI taxonomy): domain Eukaryota; kingdom Metazoa; phylum Arthropoda; class Arachnida; order Ixodida; family Ixodidae; genus Rhipicephalus; species Rhipicephalus annulatus. The sequence goes on along the minus strand of WOVY01006326.1, from coordinate 153,035 downwards.
TTGCGGCGCGCTCGCATGTCCCCTTTCATAAAGATACTGTGAATAATATCGTGGAAACTTGAGGAGAATCATAATACATGTCGACGCTAGTGAGTGGAGTTACATGAAATTGAAATATTTGTGGAGGGCTGGATGGTTGAAGTGTTTAAATGAGATATTGAATGCTTTCACACAGATAACTAAATAATCCTATTCGTATATATGCAGGGCGTTTTTAAGCAATACAGACTTCCTCTAAAAAGCTATAACAGGTAAGCACTTCAAGTCTTCACAACCAATTTCCCGGTCAAGGCAGAAAATTTCGCCACTAGTTAGATCATTCAGAAATGTATATTTAATAAAAACTTTTTAATTATAATATTTATCATTTTAAGGTGGTTGTTAATATGGCAAAGTTGTTCTAAGTCACAAAATACTGTGAGCCTAGTTTTCGAAAATAGAAAATATCACGATTGCTTTCAAATATTCATCGTCAAATTTCCAGACAGCGGTGCCAAAATAACCAAAACCAACGCATCGAGTGCAGTACAACCAGCTAAGTGCGTCTAAACTAACGCACTCAGTGCGTTAGTTACGGCAACCGAGCGCCAAACTTATGCTTCGTAAAGATGACGCTCTCGAGCAGACGACGCGAGGAAAAAAAATTGCCCGCAGCTTCCCTCGGGGGAACACTGAGGAGGATGCGGAGCATATAATTGGTTAATGGGGTGTTAAAGTGTGCCTTACTTGGGTCGATGGCTAAATTGGTTAACGTGGTTGTGAAATGGGGTGTTAAATTGCGACTTACTTGGGTCGATGGCTAAATCGGTTAACGTGGTTGTAGGAGGGGGTGTTAAATGAGTGAACACGTACACACGTATGCGAAAGGGCGGCGCTGGTCGAAGGGACGTCGATCATTGTGTTTGTGGATTCGTTGGACACATGACATGACAAACAACTTTATTTGGTCCTGAGAGGCAAGGCAGCGGGCCAACTATGTAGGTCCCCACCCAGCCGTTGGCTAGTCCCATGTCGGAACAGAGAGGCCATGCCTCTCCGCTCGTTCACGGGCCCTCTGGACAGCCTGAAGCTGGACGTCTTTTCTGGGGTCTGTGATTGCCGTCGTCCAGTCTTCTTCTGTTTTAAAATCCTGTAACGCAGGGCACTGCCAGAATTCATTTCACCGCGACCTTGGACGTCGACGCGCCGTACAAACCAACCGACGAGCGGCAACTGAGCGAGCGAGCGCCGACCTTGAGTATATATACAGCGCGACGGCGCATGCACTGTCAGCTGTCGAATGTTCGAGAAGGGGGAGAAGCGCAACGGCGCATGCGCGCGCATCAGCTGCCAATGTTCTCGAAGCGCGACGGCGCATGCGCGCGCGTCAGCTGCCGATGTTCTTGAAGCGTGACGGCGCATGCGCGCTACATTATACAGCTAGCGAATGTTCGTGAAGAGGAGAAGCGCACGCAGTGTGTACAAGGAGAATTAAAGAAAAGTTGCTGGAGTGGAAGCTCCTGCGATGCCTTGCCAGCAGAAGTGAAGCCACCTATTGCCACTGCCAAGATGGCGGAAACATGCTCTTTTCTGATAGTGCCCGCTTAAAGATCAAGTGGCTTTGATACGTTATGTAAATACTACGGTAGTTCTATATTAAAGGATGGTTGTTCCTGACGAAATAACACTCAGAAACAAATATGGATGACTTAATCTTCAAAGAACTTTGCCTCCAGTTAGAGGCTCACTACGGAAAACTAGTGACTTTAAGACGCACTTGGAGCACTATGAGGCCCCAAAAATGTTGGTTGCATTAAACTAGTTGGGCGTGCGAGGGAAACGCTTCGTTTTCGATCGCTGAACGGCGACATTTTATCATGCCCCTTGTAAGATGGCCGCCACAGCCGCCATCTTGCCAGAGGAACGGCTTCACATCTGCGCAATCATTTCCACTCCAGCAATTTTTTTAATCCTCCTTGGGGGTGTAGAGGAGGAAGGGTGCACAGATGGTGGAGGAGTGAAGCGCGAGCGGTGTGTAGAGGAGGAAGGGATGCACAGATGGTGGAAGAAGGAGGAGGAAGCTTGCGGACGGCGCCGCACTACAAGCCTCGAGTATTAGATGCTTCGCATCTAAAAATACCCTACCTCCTCGAAGGGAATCGTCGTTAATTGCGAATGCGTTGCATAGCGTCCATGATGGCGTTTTGCAAGTGAGAAACCAGCGTTAAAATGATAATGTTGTTTTAGAGACCAAGATCCTCATGCCGTGGGTCGTGCGTCCATGTTGTATGTAGCAGTAGTAGCAGAAGTAGGTTGATTCATTGAATGACAGATTGATTGAATAATTGAAACCTTTATTGCACTATTTACGATGTGCTCTCGCTTGTTGGCTTCAGCACCATGGAAAAAAAAGCTCGGGGACCTCCAACTGGTCACCTTGTTACAACTGGGCAGGGAATGGCGATCGTGCGCAAGGCAGCCCACCACAGGTTCAGCCTGGCTCTGATGAGTGGGTCGTCAAGTATCCAGATGGTAGTCCCTTCCATGTCATGCTGTAGCTGAGGCAGGGTACGTTGGGCTTTTTCATAAAAGCAGCTCGGCTTGGTTCGTGATCGGGACATTTCCAGAGGATATGCTTCGTCGTTGCTGGCTCATGGCAGTAGTCACAGTTGGGGACAATGTACTTTGTCGGGTGTATCTTGCGAAACACCGTGCTGTCGTGAAACTTCGTATTTGCAATGTTCTGAGTGTGACCTCGTAGAAGCGGGGGAATCTTGGGGGTGTGTCATCGTGTTTTGTAGCTTTTTAAATAATAAATAATTTGGCCCTGCATTGCCGCCGACGTTAAACTATCGCTCGGTAGTTGCCTTCATGGGTCTCATCTCGGGTCGTCGTTGCGGCCTGCTTTGAGCTCTCATCACCGAATCGTTATTAGTAGTGGGTAGCCACCTCTCGTTTAGTCCTTGGAATGTCCGCTAGATGGTGGTACTTGTATAGGATGAATATACAATGAAAAACATGCGAGATGGTGGTACCTAATTGATTGATTGATATGTTAGGTTTAACGTCCAAAAATCAATATGTGATTATGAGAGATGTCATAGTAGATGGCTCCAGAAATTTCGACCTCCTGGGGTTCTTTATTGTGATCCCAAACCTGAGAACACAGGCCTACAGCATTTTCGCCTGCACCGAAATCCCTCGACCTGCGGGTGAGCAGCCGAGTACGCTAGCCACTATACAACTGAAGCAGGGTGATGGCGATACCTAGAATGTTCATAGGATGGATGGATAGATAGACAGACGTACAGACAGACAGACAGACAGACAGACAGACAGACAGACAGACAGACAGACAGACAGACGAACCGATGAGTGGACGGTAGCACGTAGGTAAGCACGCATGTATGGACGCATGAAAGCACTGAGGTACGGACGCACGAACGGACGTATGCTCGCGCAGATGCACGGACGCACGCATGAACGGACAAACAGGCAGACGGACACACAGACGGACGGACGTATGGACAGACGCACGCATGGATGGACGAAAAGACTGACGCACGAACGAACGCACAGATAGAGGCATGGGTAGGCGGACGCACGGATGAACGAACGCATGGGGTTGCACGGACGGACCCATGGAGGGATGAACGGATACAAGATGCATGGACGAACGGAAGCAAGAACGAGTGAACGGACGGAAGGAAGGCGTACGAAGGCACGGAGGGACCAATGGACGCTTTACCCACTCATCATCATTCATTCCGTATTATGCTGTGATTTTTTTTTTACCCCGCGCAGTCAACAGCGCTGTTCGCCGCATGTGGTGCTTTTTTATCGTGAGAAACGCGGTATGCGTTTCCTGCTCTAGTAGGTGGCGTGCACGGTTAAAAAATTTGGCAGATCCCACGTACAGTGGAAATCAATGATATGCGAAGCACGAATGAGAAATGTGGATTGTTGTTGAAGCACAACGTTACGAGGTGCAGGTATATGATGCCGTACATGACTTCTGTGTCATGATTATCATGTTTGGATGTGTCGTTTACCTTTGTCGTCTATTCACGTCACGTGACCCCAAATTTCGTATATGTGGAGCTAGCGAAACGGCCGCGAGCTCGCTATGAGCTTGGTATGTTTTCATGTCCTTGCATGACACGCGTGTCGGGATTATCCTGCTTGCACCAGCCATATATTTTTTCGTCCATTGACGTTACGTAACACCAAATTTGGTTATGTGGAGCTAGCGAAATGGCCGCGAGCACTTCATGAGGGCCCAATATACTCCAATGTAGCGTTCACGCCCATGCCCGCTGGGCACAGCGGCGCTACGTTAGCAAAACGCGAGCACTCTATAGTCTGACGCCAGGCGCGACCAGCGTCCGTCGGCGCGAAATGCGCCATGCTGCACTTCGCGCCGATGCGTTACCCAGACAACACTGCGTCTCCCTCTCTTCGTGACGGAGGGACGCGAGATGTACTGAAACGCGCATGCGTCAAAGGAACGCTGCGCGGCGTGCTTCTGCGAGTATATGGCAGGACCGGCGCCTGGTGTGGCAACGCTGTCGTGACGCGACGAAATTTGCGCCGGCGAGCACGCGCACCGTGTCACGTCGAAATGTATTGGCACCTTGACTGTGGCATGTAGTTATTTTCTCACATGACACGCATCTCATGATTATCGTGTTTGCAGCAGCCACATACCTTCGTCATCCATTGGCGTCACGTAATACCAAATTTAGCATCTGTGAAACTAGCGAAACGGCCGCGAGTGCATCATCAGTGTGGCATGTAGTGATGTTGTTCCATGACACGCATGCCATGATTTTCATGTTAGGGTCAGTCACTTGTGTTCGCCACGCAATCATGTCATATGATGCTAGGTTTGCAACATGCCATGTGAACGGAATCACCGCAACAGCTGCAGGACCATAAAATGTAAAGCTTTCATGTTATGACTCGTCAAATATGCTGGTTATACAGTCATATTATGCCATACCATTTTTGGTATCAATACCATTATCGAAATGGCCAGGAGAGCTAAATGTCTTAGGCGGCTAGGTAGATAGATAGATAGATAGATAGATAGACAGATAGATAGATAGATAGATAGATAGATAGATACGCTAAATGTCACCAAAGTTTGCTAAGAAGTGCTTAGCATTTAAAATACTATGTAGTGAACAAAACAAAAAGCATTCTTGGCTCTGCATTTGTGTTTCACAGCGGCGTCTCGAGCCGTCACCCCCGCTCGAGCACACATTTCCGGATGTCTTGAGAGGCGCCCAGCCAGTGAACAGTCGAGAGTAAGTCGCGAGCAGACGAGAAAGTGGGGCGCCGGGAGGAGAGAGAGCGAACGGCTAGAGAAGAGAGAGAGAAACGTCTTTATTCACAAAGGCATAGGGGCTTGAGAGAAACCCCTAGTCCGGGTTCCCTAGCACGATTCCAGCGATGAGCCGGGCACGCTGTATTACGGCTTGGAGGAGCTCGGGAGGTCCATCACGGAGAGCATCTTCCAACAGCTCCTCGTTACGTAAAGGGTGAAGAAAAGCAGGCAAGGGAGGAAAGATGTTCGCAGTGCACTCGATTGAGACACGGAAGGTCGTGGACGAGTTTCCGCAGCCGGGAAACGGTCTGCATAGCACAGTGGTTAGACTTTATGAAGTGATACTAGATACGGCTAGAGAAGGAGCGGCGAAGCATTGCACCTGTCTTTGTAGCTGATGGCCATAAGTTCAGCGTCTTATAAACACAGACGCTACACAAACGCTGGCAGCACAAACGCTACAAACGCGTTTCGATGAAGTGGTAGCAAGTCACGTTCGAGTCAAGCAAGTGGGGGCTCTGGTTGCCAGGGGCAAGGATATGCGCGTGCACCCGCACACGTTGCTGACAGCCGCCGATGCCAAGAGATGCGCCTCCCACTTCTGTTGCTATGGAAGTCCCTGAAAAAAATCTGATGTAGTGCCATCCGTGTCACTGTGCAGGCTCCTCTACCCTCGCGTGCATAGCATGGACGAACCCATGTCACGTATTATCACGTAAACAATGCTAGTTGAGAGGTTGTGTGGTTCCTGACCGTAAAGAGGGGCATGTGCTCATCTTCCCGTTAGCGCTCATTTCGGCGCTGCGGCTCGAGGCGATGCAACAAAAGAGTGACTGAGAAAGAAAAATATAAAAAGTAACGTTGATTACGATGATCTGACGTGTATTTAAGCAAACTGCATGCAGTGGCAAAAAAACATCCCTGCAAGCCTGCAATACTCAACGCGATAGCCCACCGTTTGCGTGCAGACGCGCTCAGGCTGACGCTCTCGATGGCAACGCCACTGCTGTCCGTGTAAACTCGGCGGTGCTAAGAATCTGCAGCATGAAGAACTAGCTTTTGTGAAGGTATCGCAAACACCATATTGTTTGTCAACTTTCGTGAGCACGCGCTCACGAACAGATGCCACCGACGTACCCTTTCAGCATACCCGAGGCACGGCCGCTCAATGAACACACGGCGCAGCAGTGTCCGAGCAGCCCAAGCATCTAGCACATCCAGTGTGCGCGCGTGCTTCGCGTTCGTAGTTTCCTGGTGGACGCTCTAGAGGTGCTGATGTGGTTGCTGGGAGAGGAGGTAGAGGAGAAGGGGTGCGGGTGGCGCTACATTAGTTTTCTTTAGGGACTTTAGTTGCTATAGGAGAGGATGGTGGGCGGATCCCTACGGACGTTTGACATAGCCCGACTAAGAACCACACTCGCATGAAAAGAATTGCCAGATCCTACGTACAGTAGGAATAGATGCTATGCGAAGCATGAATGAGAAATGTTAATATGTCACTTTAAAATCAGCACAACGTTACGAGGTGGAAGTAAGTGATGCCATACATGACTTTCGTGTCATAATTATTATGTTTAGATGCGTCTTTTACCTTCGTCATCTATTCACGTCACGTGATACCACATTCTGTATATGTGAAGCTACCGAAACGGCCACGAGAACGCTATGATCATGGTATGATGTCAAGTTCTCACATGACACGCGTGTCAGTATGATCATGTTTGCAACAGTCATTTATTTCATCATTAATTGACGTCACGTAATACCAAATGTGGTATATGCTGAGCTAGCAAAATGGCCGCGAGCACATCATGAAGGGCCCAATATACTCCGATGTAGCATTGACGCACGCGCGCACTGGGCACAGCGACGCTACGTTAGCAAAATGCGAGCACTCTATAGTCTGACGCCAGGCGCGACCAGCGTCTGTCGGCGTGGCCCGACGGCAACCGGCGCGAAACGCGGCATGCTGCATTTCATACCGATGCCTTAGAGTATAACATTATTTTATGCCAATGCGTTGCCCAGACAACACTACGTCTCCCTTTTTTCAAACGGAGGAACGCCGGACCCGCTGAAACGTGGATGCGTGAAAGCAACGCAGCGCAGTGCACGCTTGCGAGTATATGGCCAACACCACCTAGACTATTCACAAGGCCCGTTCATACCCCTTTCTCCAGACGGCATACGTCACGCTAGTTGTCCGATGTTATGACCGGCACAGCAAGGAGGTGACTTGCAAGGGACGCTCATCGGCGTAACGATCAAACGCTGTCCGCGTCCTGCAGAAATGCCGGAGGCGTCTGTGTGCGCCGCAGGAAATGCACATCAGCGTCGCTGGGACAACCAGTCGGCGTCTAGCGCGTGCAGGGACGGCTATAAATGGAGCATGTCGGGAGTGCGCTGTGCTCTCTCTCTGGACTTCGCTGACCCGCTCGTCTCGAGTGCGCTCTGGGCCCTTGTGATGGAAAGGCGCGTCTGTACGCTCTCGTTGCAATGTACTTCTCTTGCAAATATGTAAATTAAACTCATCTTCTACTTGTTCGGGAGACGCGTCGCAAGAGTCGTCCTTCGCCGGATCCTGGGTGGCAGCCTCAACCCCTCCCCGGACATATCACCGACTGCCCAGTTGCCGAGGACGCGTCGCTCAGGTGGTGGTGTTGGTCACTTCGCGCACTTTTTTACCCCGAACGGCGGACAAGCCACGACAGGTTTGCCTTTCATCGCTACCTGCTTCGCTGGTTAGACTGCGTTAGGCTTGGTGCTGCATCGCACTGCTCTGAGTCTTCGTCCGTTCCCACATGTCCTATTTTATTGGTGTTGTATTTGTGAGCATGTGATTACACATCGATCAGTGCGACATGTGACGTTGTTGCGTTCCCTGGTGCCGAGGCAATTATGACAGTGGTCCCAAAGTGCGTGTTTTCGCATTCACCAAGGATGAAGCTCGTAAGAAGTCTTGAATAAAAGCCATTCCGCGAAAGGATTTCACACCCAGCATACACTCCAAGGTGAGAAACTGCTGAAGTTTGTTGTCTTACCAGCTCTATCGCATTACTGGCGTTCTGGCTCTGTTACTGTTGAACGGAGCGAGTATCGTGAGTGGTGATGGTAGTTTTGTCGCGCTTCAGGTAGGGCAGTGCGGTAAAATAGAACAGAAATATTCAGGCTCGTGTCAAAGTTCCCATTAGCCCGTTTCGTATGAAAGTAATGAAGTCACTGTTATGCTTGGCGCAGGTCTGTGAACTCCACTTCCTCGAGGCTGACCTCATCACAAAGCTGTCACATTTCGACGCAGCGTCGGGACGGACATTGACAGTCGACAGCGAGAGGGTGCGCCTAGTATCAGATGCTATACCATCGGTGTTTCCGAACTGTGCGTCCTACCTGAGCACGAATCGCAATCGTCGAGAATCTCCTGTCTTGAAACGAGCTCGAATGGAAGACGAGGCCTTGAGCAAAGCGATTAAAGACTCTATATGCGCAAAAAAAAGCGAAGAGGAGAGAAATGCTGTGTCCTCTTTCGAACACTTAAGAGGCAAGCTTTCTGCTGTATGCAGTAATGATTTCTGGACCATCAAGGCCAACGATCGTTGTGTGATGTTTCTCCGCATCGAAGATAATCAGTAGGGTCGAGAGCTGGGCTAGTTGGTGAGACATCATTTAACCATATGGTGTAGTAGTTAAAGTGTAAGCGTAACTGCCGTGTACTATCGCTTGAGTCTGCGCAAAAGCTTCTGTTGGCAATGATTCAATGTTCGTAGTTCTTTTCTGTGTCGCTAGGGTTATGGATTATATATGAAGTGCTGCTTCTGAAATAAAATTAGTTGCGAGTGTAGCGAGTGTCGTGTGTTCTTGTCCTCTTCGTCCCCGTGAAAATTGCGCTACTACACCATATGGTTAAACGAAGATAATCCTTCACCGCACGTGAAGTTTTCCGTCACTGTGCTTGCTGATCTCTCACTTGCAGTCTCAGGAGGTATGATCAAGCTGGTTTCATTACCTTGCGGAGGCGCAGTTCCATACGCAGTGTGCGACATCCGGACGTTGTCCTCACTGCTCCAGCAGCTAGAAAACCACATGACTGAGACGCCTGAAGTTGCACATCCGTCGAAAACAGCGTCAGTGTTGCAGCATATCGGCTCCTTATTGACTGAACTGTCCCAAGACAGTGACACGACCGAAGAACACAGTGCTTTGTTTCGTTTGCTAAATGAGCTGCCCCCATTCATCGCTACAGTGCTGAAACATTAGTGTTTTCTAGCATCCTGCACTCCATATCTCCGCACGCCTACAAATTTGCCAGATCAGCGTCGACGTTGACTTTACCCCATCCTTCAACTCTGCGCCGCGTTTGTTCCAAGTATGGAGGCGATCCACTGAAGGAACAAAACGAAGCGAACTTCCTCTCCCACATTCGAAAAAGAGTGAAGTGCATGCAGCCGCACGAAAAGACGGTGACGCTAATGGTTGATGAAATTCATATCAAGCCATACTTCGATTATAAAGGGGGCAGCATAGTTGGATCTGCAGCCAATTCTCAAGAGGCAGCCACAACCGCTCATGTTTTCATGCTTCAGTCGCTCTTGTCATCAAACAAAGATGTGCTTCACATTCTTCCTGTTGCTAAAATTACCGCCGAAATTCTACATGAGTTCTGCAAGAAAGTAATTTTAGAAGTGGAATCTATGGGCCTCAGGGTCATTGCTGTAATTACCGGCAACAATTCCCTCAACCGGAAAATGATGTCGTTTTTCTCAGAGAAACAGGAAGTAAGCAGTGTATATCCTCATCCAGCCGACAACAATCGGCCTCTGTTTTATGTCGTAGACCCTGTGCACATACTGAAATGCACTAGGAACAACTGGATGAATAAAAAAAACGAAGGAATATGCTTTTACTTTCCTGAAGTGAGCCTGTCAGGAATATCGCCCGTCGGGCCGCCCAGAATGAAAGCAGCATCATTTGAAGCCGTACGGCAGCTGTATGCACTGGAGCAGGCATCGCTTCTCAAGCTTGGCTACAAGCTAAATACCAAGGCAATAAATCCAACACCTATGGAGAGACAAAATGTAAAGTTGGTGTTAAATGTCATTATTCCGTTTGTATCAAACGCACGTAAGACGCGTGGCGATGCCCTTGAAACCACATGTGCCAGTTCAACAGCTCTCTTCATAAACATCATATCGACGTGGTGGAAAATCGTCAACGTGAAGACCCCTTCGAAAGGTCACTGACTGAACGACACCCTTCAAAATCCAGTGAATTCTACGGTGGATCAACAGTTGGTTTTCCTTATTGGCATGGTAGACTGGCTGGGTGCTTGGAGCAGCGTCAACATGAGCCGTGGCTGCTTGACAAGGGAAACACATTCTGCGTTGAGACTCACTTGCTACTCCCTTGTTGAGCTGTCGCGGTACTGTTTAGAAGAACTGAAGTTCAAGTATGTCTTGCTGGGAAAATTTCAAACTGACACTCTTGAAGATCGCTTCGGTCGCTACCGTCAGCTTGCTGGTAGCTTGCACAATATTGCCACCTGATATGCTTGGGGGAGATCCGGGTGTGGAAAAAGACAAAGACAATCTGTCTGAGCTGCTGCTTGGCTAGTCGACTCGACGAACCCAATAAACCAAGTTTGTCTTAAGAAACGTGACAAGACTAGTGGAGGTGCTGGGTACAACGTCTCACGATCCACCCGATGCCCAAGACCCCGTCCAGCAGCCGGAACACAAGCCCTGCACCCGTGGACACTTCTGTTCACAGAGTAAGCCGCCGCCAACGAGGCCTACCACCTGAGACACCAACCACTGACGCAGCGACTATGACTTCGACACAAGATCCCGTGCAAGCTCCGACACCTTCCACGCCGATCTACTGCACCGTCCAGAACCCGCTCATGCCTAGCCCTTTTCATGGAGAGCAGCATGAAGATGTTGACGACTGGCTGAGTGAGTTCGAACGTGTTGCAGCGATAAATTACTGGGATGATGCCACGAAGCTCCGGAACGTGTACACTTGCCTGAAGGACGGTGCCAAGACGTGGTTTTTGAACAGGGATGACGTTCTGACATCTTGGCGCGAGTTCCAGCGTCGCCTTCTGGTGACCTACAGGAGTCCCGACCGCCGCGAACGAGTGGAGCGTGCACTACAATCACGGATCCAGATGCCAAACGAGACCGTCTCGATGTACGTTGAAGACATGACACGGCTTTTCAAGCGAGCGGATCCTGCTATGGCAGAGGAAAAAAAGTTGCGCCACCTCATGCGTGGTGTGAAGGAACAACTTTTTGCTGGTTTGGTGCGTAGTCCCCCTAAGAGTGTTGCTGAGTTCCTTACTGAAGCGGCAACAATGGAGCAAGTACTGCACCAACGGTCTGCCCTGTTTGACCGTCAAGTGAATGCTGCCTCAACCCCCGAAATTTTCGCCATCCCTGGGAGCAAGAGCCCCGAATGGATTCGCGAGATCATCCGATCTGTCGTCCGGGAAGAAATGGAAAAGATGTACGGGACAAGACCAATCGATGTTGGTTCTATCACCAGTGTCATCCGTGACGATGTCCAACAGGTGTTGCACGCCCATCGTTTTCCGCTGATGTCGGTTGATCCGGAAACGGCTCCTGTGTCTACTGACAGTCGCCGTCGTACGTACGCGGAAGCCTTGCGATCTGCCACGCCTCGTTCTGGTCAAGGACTCCCGACCCAGCCTGTGCCGCACGTCCCGATCCAGACAGTGCCGCACGTTCCGCTTGAGACAGTTCCATACGTCCCGATCCAGACAATGATGCCGTCAGTCGCGATTCAGTCGGCGCACGCTGGTTTGGACATCGATGGTCGCCGTGCACCGACGCGCAAGTCTGATATCTGGCGTACGCCGGACAGACGACCCCTCTGCTATCATTGCGGTGAGGCTGGTCACATTTACCGCGAATGCCCATACCGGCAACTTGGCCTGCGTGGATTTTCCGTCAATTCACCTCGTCCCCGAATTGGTCAAAGGCCGAGGGACATCGAAGAATACCTCGCGCAACAGCGTGCACCATTTACACGACGTCAATCACGGTCACCATCTCCGAGGAGACCCGCAGCCACTGGGTCACGTTTCGATGTGACGGCACGGAAACGCTCTCCAAGCCCCCGTCGGGAAAACTGAAGGCAGCGGCCTTCGGGGGCAAGGTCGCTGGGACTCAAAGTGCGGAAGACCTCCCATCGACGCTTGCACGCAACACGGAAGACATTCAACCAGAGAATAATCTCAGTACCGAAGGAACGCCGAAATCCACATCTGAACCCAGTGACCGCGTTTCACTTGACATACCTGTGCTGATTGACGGTTTTCAGGTCAATGCATTGATAGACACTGGTGCAGACTATTCGATTATCAGCGGGAGGCTAGCAAAAGATCTCAGGAAAGTGATTACGCCGTGGAATGAAACGCGAATTCGAACTGCTGGAGGACACGTTGTAACACCACTGGGTCGCTGTACGGCAAGAGTTAAAATTCGTGCGTCAACGTTTGTGCTAAGCTGCCTCGTTCTGCGCGACTGTTCACGTCAGCTGATTATCGGCATGGACTTCCTTCGGGAATACGGTGCCATCATAAATCTCCGTGAACGCATCGTGACCTTCTCGACTCAAGGCGCAACAGATCGAGACGCTGATAACTGCCGTAGACCTGCGCTGCGTGTTGCTGATGACAGTGTGACGCTGCCGCCCCGAGCGACTGTTCCCATCGAAGTCATTTATGAAGACCTCCGGGACGGTGACGTGGTGGCTGAAAGCAACCTATCACTTCTGCTACTCCAAGGTGTATGTGCTGCCCGAAGTGTTGTGCGTGTCCGTAACGGACAGTCACAAATATTAGTTACGAACTTCAACTACAAGCACCGGCATCTTTTCCGCGGAACCACCGTAGCCTATGGAGACCCTGTTGCCGACGTCACGGAGTGCTTCGCGTCCGAGGAAACGCATGAGGATGAAGAATTCCTAAACCACATCGACATTAATTCGACGCTGTTAGACAAGAGAAAGGCTGCACTTCATGACCTTTTAAAGGAGTTTCGGTCTTGCTTCGCCTCTTTTTCCAAAGTCCATCAAACACACCTCGCCAAGCATCGAATTATTACCGACGATGACGTCCGCCCCATCCGGCAGCAGCATTATCGCGTTTCTTCTAAAGAACGTGCGGCTATTCAGACACAAGTGAAAGATATGCTCGATGACGGGATTATTCAACCATCCAGCAGCCCTTGGTCCTCGCCAGTCGTTCTAGTGAAGAAAAAAGACGGAACGCTGCGATTTTGTATTGACTACAGGAAGCTTAATAGCGTCACGAAAAAAGACGTTTACCCGCTTCCACGGGTCGACGACTCTCTCGACAGATTACGACGCGCGAAGTATTTTTCGTCCATTGATCTAAAGAGTGGCTATTGGCAAATTGAAGTAGATGAACGAGACCGAGAAAAAACTGCGTTTGTGACTCCAGACGGACTTTACGAATTCCGTGTTCTCCCCTTCGGCCTCTGTTCTGCCCCAGCCACTTTTCAGAGGATGATGGACACAGTTCTCGCTGGCTTGAAGTGGCAAAGCTGCCTTGTCTACCTCGATGATGTGGTCATCTTTTCCGAGAGCTTCGAAGAACATCTGAAGCGTCTGAGAAAGGTTCTGGACGCCATTCGCACAGCTAAACTAACGCTGAAACCCCAAAAATGCCATTTCGGCTACGAAGAGCTGAAATTTCTGGGGCATGTCATTAGTGCGGATGGAGTGCGACCCGATCCAGACAAAACTGCTGCTGTCGCCGCCTTCCCTGTTGCATCAGATAAAAGAGCAGTACGCCGTTTCCTCGGCTTGTGCGCGTATTATCGCCGATTTATCGCCAACTTCTCGAAGATAGCTGAACCTCTTACGCGACTCACTCGGGATGACGTGCCTTTTACTTGGAGCGCAGAACAAAATGCAGCGTTCACAGAGCTACGGTGGAGAATGCAAACAGCCCCTGTTCTTGCCCATTTTGATGAGGACGCTGCAACAGAAATTCATACAGATGCCAGTAACGTCGGACTTGGCGCTGTCCTTGTACAACGACATGGTGGCGTTGAACATGTAATAGCTTACGCCAGTCGTACTCTTTCTCGAGCCGAGACCAACTATTCTACATCGGAAAAAGAATGCCTCGCAGTCGTGTGGGCGACGACCAAGTTTAGGCCCTACCTATACGGTCGTCCCTTCAAAGTGGTGACTGACCACCACTCGCTCTGCTGGCTGGCAAATCTCAGAGATCCATCTGGCCGTCTCGCTCGGTGGAGTTTGCGTTTGCAGGAGTTCGATATTACGATTGTGTACAGGTCAGGGCGCAAACATGAAGATGCCGACGCGCTTTCTCGAGCGCCTGTGGGGCACGCTGTCAGGGGCTCCGAGGATGAAGATGCCTTTCTCGGAGCAGTCAGCGATTCCGAATTTATGTCAAAACAGCGGGCAGACGACGAATTACGCCCAGCTATTGATTCCCTTGAAGGCCGGAACTCTCAGGTCCCTCGACACATTGCTCGCGAACTGTCCTCTTTTTGTTTAAGAAGAGGCATTCTTTACAAGAAAAACGCCCGTGGTAGCGACATAACCTTCCTACTCGTTGTTCCTACCCAAATGCGGGACGAGATCCTCCTTGCGTGCCACGACGAGCCCACGTCAGGACATTTGGGCTATTCGCGAACTCTCGCCAGAGTACGCCAACAGTATTACTGGCCGCGACTATCAACAAGTGTACATCGATACGTGAAAGGCTGCCGTGAGTGCCAGCGTCGCAAGACTCCGCCTGTGAGACCCGCAGGCCTGCTCCAGCCGATCGCATCACCACAGATACCGTTTGACCTCGTGGGAATGGACCTTCTTGGACCCTTCTCTTTGTCGTCCTCTGGGAACAAATGGATTATAGTTGCGACAGATTATCTCACTCGGTATGCTGAAACAAAAGCGTTACCCCGTGGCACATCCTCTGAAGTCGCGCAGTTCTTCGTGCACCAAATCGTTCTACGGCATGGTGCCCCGTCATGCGTGATTACGGACAGAGGGACGTCATTTACAGCACGAATGATGGAGGACATTTTTAAATTGAGCTGCACAACTCATCGAAAAACGACGGCTTATCACCCGCAATCGAATGGACTGACAGAGAGGCTTAACAAGACCATAGCGGACATGCTGTCAATGTACGTTGACGTAAAACACAAAACCTGGGACAAAATTCTTCCGTACATCACGTTTCATTACAATACGGCAACGCAAGAAACAACGCGATTTCCGCCTTTCCGACTCGTTTACGGACGCAACGTGCGAACCATGCTCGATGCTATGCTTCCGTGTTACCAAAGCAATGAAATCGCTCCAGACGCTGAGGAATACACTCAATACGCCGAAGAAGCTCGTCAGCTAGCTCGCATAAACACCAGTCGCCAACAAGATGAAGAAGCACGACGTTACAACCTCCGCCATCGAAACGTCACCTACCACCCTGGGGACCGAGTGTGGGTATGGACCCCTGTCCGGCGGCCAGGCTTATCCGAAAAACTCCTAAGCCGTTATTTTGGACCGTACAAGGTTCTTAGACGTGTCACCGATCTTACCTACGAGGTATTTCCGGACGGCGCAGCGGCTTCTCGTCGACAGCTCCGACCCGAAACCGTGCATGTCGTTAGGCTGAAGCCGTACTTCACACAGTAGCCCTTGTGGTTTATGTGTTGCGACAAGCCGTGACATTGTGCTGCTGCTGCTGCTGCTGCTGCTGCTGCTGTTCGTGTTCTCCTGTGTTTTTATGCCTTTTGTTTTTGCGCTTGGCGCAAGCATTGGCGCAATTTCCTCATTTGCGCTGCGAGTACTGGCACTCTCCCTCCTTTGGTTCTCTGTATCTGCGTGTGTATACCTTCATTTTTTTTCGTTACGAGCATCGAGTCGATGCTTTCAAAGGGGGGACTAATGCCACCTGATATGCTTGGGGGAGATCCGGGTGTGGAAGAAGACAAAGACGATCTGTCTGAGCTGCTGCTTGGCTAGTCGACTCGACGAACCCAATAAACCAAGTTTGTCTTAAGAAACGTGACAATATCATGTTTCCGTGAGGCAGCTTCTGGAGTCTGAAAAGAAAATTCGTCTGCAAAAGCTGCTTATGCTTCCGCAGCCAGACATCAGCAGCGAAAGTGACACAGAAGTATCGCAACATAACTTCTCTGTTCACATCTCAAATGATGAAATTTCCAACCCAAAGCATGACATGGAGGTCGTTGCTTATATCGCTGGATATTGTGCTCATTCAGCTCTGAAGAAGCTGTCATGCACATTTTGCAGCAGCATGCTCGTCCTGGAGAGCAGGAACATAGATGTGGAAGGTAACACAATGATTGACAACTTGTCAAGAGGAACCTTAAAGTTTCCGCAGCCATGTACTGTGCACATGGTGCTGGTGACAACACTTGTTGTCGAAAAGCTCACCAAGGGAGAAAATGCGAAGGCGTTCCTCGCGTCGAACAACCAACGTGGCATTGTAAGCTCCATTACCACATCACTGCTAGGAGATGTTGAGCTAGAGACTTGTGAAAATGGCCATACCTCTGAGACTATCGTGCGGCATGTAGTGCGTGTTGCAACAAATGTCGCTCTGGACAACTTTGGTGGACTTCGAAATGACACAATGCAAAGCACCGCACAAAAAAAGGCAGCTGACAGAAAAATCAAAACCTTGAACAAGAAATGAGGTAGGATGGTTTTAGCCTTTTGTCCCAATAAAAACGCTTCTACAAATGCACTTATGACTATTACAGATTGATCACTAAAGCGTAAAGGCAGGCGTAAACAAATGCAGACCGCGCAGGAACAAAAAAGAACAAAAAAACACCGGCTTCCAATAAGTGCCCACAGCAGATATAACGAGAACGAGTGGCGACGACGGCCGGGGTGCAGGTGGGCAACTAGCGTGACCTCACGCTCTCCCTGGAAGGGCCTTGTCAATAGTCTAGGTGGTATTGATATGGCAGAACCAGCGTCTTGCGTGGCAACGCCAGCGTGACGCGATGAAATGAACGCCGGCGAGCACGTGCACCGCGTCATGTCGAAGTGTATTGGCGCCTTGACTGTGGCATGTAGTCAAGTTCTCACATGACACGCATCTCATAATTATTATGTTTGCACCAGTCACTTATCTTCGTCATCCATCGGCGTCACGTAATACCAAATATCGCATATGTGAAGCTAGCGAAACGGCCGCGAGCGCATCATGAGCGTGGCATGTATTCATGTTATTGCATGATACGCATCTCACGTTTATCATGTTTGCATCCGTATTATACCTTTGTCATCCATTCACGTGCCGTAATACCAAATTTGGTTTTTGAAACTAGTGAAACGACCACCACCTTATTATGAGCATGGCATGTAATCATGTTGTTACATAACACACCTGTTATGTGTAATATGTGTGCACCAGTCACCTATACTCATCATTCATTCACACACCACAATACCAAATTTGGTATATGTGAAGCTAGTGAAACGGCTGCAAGGGCATCATGAGCGTGCCATGTAGTCACGTTTTTACATGACACGCATGTCATAATTTTCCTGTTAGGGTCTGCCGCTTGTGTTCGCCATGCAATCATGCCCAACAATACCAGTTATGCAACATGCTATGAGAACGAAACCACCTCAAGAGCTCGAGAACCAATAAATGTAAATCCTGACAATCATGACATACACGTCATAATTTTCCTGTTTTAACAAGTCGAATGTGTTCTTCATACAGTCATGTTGTTTCAAACCAAGTTTGATATTGATACCATTATTGAAATGGCCAGGAGTGCTAAATATCGTAGGCGGCTAGATAGATAGATAGATAGATAGATAGATAGATAGATAGATAGATAGATAGATAGATAGATAGATAGATAGATAGATAGATAGATAGATAGATAGATAGATAGATAGACTCAAAGTTGCTGAAGTTCGCCAAAAAATGCTTCGCATTTAAAATGCCCCCCCCCCCCTCCCCGAGGGGAATCATGAGGAAATGCGAATGTATTTTTTGCGCCGAGCGTGCATCGTGCAGTTATTTTAGTGGCGTAAACTATATGATGAGATGAATATTTGTAGCCTAGCCATTTATTTTTCACATTCATGAGCAGCTGCTTGTGTTGTGCCTCATGGCAATAGTCTGATCATTGTGGTCGCTGAAGTGTACAGTGAAAACGTCTTTCAGAAGCATGCGCACGTCACAGTTTCTGGTAAAGGCGTGATGAATGCAACTTCCGTGAAAAATAATCGGACACTTAGCTGACTAGGCGGAGGCACACTGCATAGAAGACTTTGTCCGAATGCACTCCACCAACCCCTAGCCATTCTTCTTTTTCACGCCCACATTCAAATCAACCACCATGACGATGAGGCCAGATACTTTGGAGCGCGCGTACACACACACATTTTCCATAGCCGCGTCCAGTTACGCGACAACGATATCACGAGCGAAGTTGGGCGGGAAGTACGCAGTCACTACAAAGACTCCGTCGTCGGTGAACCTAAGGGTGTAAAAGACGACGCTGACGAGGGTTGTCGTCACAGACGACGATCAAGGTGTCACTGTTCCCATCGTCTGGGCCCCCTCTTCCAAACTTGTTCCGAAGAATCCGAAGCCCCTTCAAACAAATCGAGTAGGGTTCCTCGATGCGTGTGCCCCCTTGGAGAGTGGAACCACTCTTTGAAGGGGTGATTGCCACCTTCTGATCGACGGCCGCCATTCGGCTCGCCCCGTCTCGCTGCGGCTGGTTGAGTGAGACACGTGCGCAGCGTTTTCTCGGGCAAAATGCCTCGGTGTTGCGTGCCACAGTGCACAAAGCACTCGCGAAATGGCTATAGGATGTTCAGATTTCCGAAGGATTCGAAAAGGTGACTCTTGTGGCTTGTAAAGACCAAGTGCGAAAAGTGACAACTCACGGATCGTTCATGTTTGTGCAGCGTAATTTATTCCTTTTCAGCATTTCCAGAGTTATAACTTCAAGCGCTGTCACATGATCCCTTTCAATCGCCATAAAGCTTGATGTGATTGACTCTCTTACACCATCTGCATGCAGAACGGCGCCAATCATTGTTGAGAAATTTGATTCTGATCGGGCTTACTTGCGATAACGAGTGCAACAGTTGCAATACACTTTCATTTGTATGCTGTGTACATGCGTATTTAACTCGTTCATTTTACATCACACAAAATGCGCTGTTCTCAATGGTTTCTTGTACACAAGTTGCAATTGCGTGAAGATGCGTGCCTAAGTTGTGCGCTTTCTGCTGCTGGCACCTTCAACTATATCTTTCAGGGGCAAAGTCCTCTACGCCATGAGTCGTATGCCGCGTGTCGTAGTCATCGTAGTCGTAGTAGCCAGTTGCATTGCATTGCATGCCAATTGAAACGGTGTCATGGAATATCCCGGGAGTGAATGATGATAAGTGAAGCGAAGTGTCCATGAGTTCGTTCGTGCTTACGTGTGTTCGTCCTTCCATCCGTCCGTGCGTCAGTCCGTTCGTTCGTCCGTGCCTGCGTTAGTTCGTGCGCCCGCGCATCCGTTCGTACGTCTGTGCGTCCATTCATCCGTCCTTCCCTGTGTTTGTCCGCGCGTCAGTCCGTCCGTGTGCCCACTCCTAACGCCTAAACTTGAAATACGCTTTAAAGCGTGTATGCGTCATGCAGTTTTTGCACATGCTGGCGAACTCTATAGTTATGAAAATGATGACTCACAGTAGCTGGTTGATAAGATTTGCCAAGAGAAAATAGAGTGTTGTGGAGATGCTGATGAGGAAATTTATGATGAGGGAAAATCTTTTCATTGAAGCGTGGACTTCAATAGAACGCAGCATTTTGCACCATATAGGCGGATTTATTGTGTAAGGAATCTTAAGGAATACGGACTGTGGGCAGTGCAGAGCTGCGATGAAAGGCTCGGCGAGCCACGAACACGTATAGTTATTTGCACTGAAGGTGTATGTTCAGGATGGCAAGAACTTGTGTTATCCGAGCGTTGAGGTTGTAAGCTCGCTCATATCTTGTGAAGAGGACCTGAACGGAATCACAATTTGAGCAGACAACCTGTTCACCCTGATGTCCCCTCTCAAAATTGTAACTGAATATTCAATCAAAAGTGCGAAGTGCAGCGTGCAGGCATGCCAGCAATAGAAGACTGCTATGGAAAAAAATGTTCATATCAAGTTATGCACAAGGTAAAGCTGTGCTGTCACCTGCGCCTGCTCGAAACAACGAAAACCAGTAGAAGTGGGAGCAAGACATGCGCTGTGAATAACTTGCAGTGAGTTATAACGCTTGTTTTTTTAAGTATAATGCATTTATCGTCCAAATAAAGCTGCGGCATTCAAAATGGCGTATAATAAATGAAATTCGTTTGCTCAATGTTGTAAAGCCGTGTGCTCGCTTCATTATAACCATATCAATGAACTTCGCCCGCTTTAAAAATTGCCAATTTACCATATATCCCTATGGAAAGCACGCTAAACCTGGTTCGACAGTCCATGTCTGCGTGCGAGCCATGATTTAATATTATAAAAGGCACCTGTAAATTACCAAATATTATCATAAATTTTCAACAACTTTTCGCCAATCTGATGTTTGCAGTAAGGTATAGGAGATGAAAACAACGTACAGTATACAGGGCGTTGCAGATTGTGGTCCGTAAATGAGGTAGCCATTGAACAATTCAAAAACAATGTACGCAAATATGGTAAGCAATCGCAGTTTAGAGGCGAAGCTTCTAAAGCCTTGGGTTTGTTCATGGATGTGTGGGACCGGTTCGTAACCACCTAGCTGAATGACTCACTCAGCATGTCGCGCTAGTGTGAGTGACAGACAGACAGATGCACGGACGGACAGAAGCAAGAACAGATGGACGAACGTACGCTTCGCCCCACTCATCATGAATGATGATGAGTGGAACAAAGCATTCATCTGTACGTGCTATGTTGTGCTCCGTGGATATGCTGGACGGACGGACGTATGAATGCGCGTACGGATGAACGGAAGCATGAACAGACACACGGACAGAAGCATGGACGGAGGCACGCCCCACACATCAACATTCACTCCGTGGGTATGCTGCGGTTTTTACTCTTTTCTCTCCACAGTACGTATTTTTATTCGTTTGGTTTCAGCCAACAGGCAAATGGCAAACTGTTTTTAGACTTTTGTGGAATGCACACAACACGCAGACGCATCGAAAGGTGATGTGATTGAGGTGCGCGTATTTGACATTTTTAACCTATATAAATAGTGAGCAACTAGTACAAAAAGACGCCAATCTAAGGTGTTAACGCGGCTTGCGTCTACGGTATATTTCTGCTGCGAGCCAGTCCAGCTGCTAATGTCACTTTAAAAATGAATATATTTAGGACCTTCACACTCCCGATGAAGAAACTTTGCTGCGTCAAAACGTGTGGTACTCAAACAACATGAAAAAATACAAGTTCTTTATGCAGCCGCGCAACTCTCGTTCGCTGGCCGTCGTGGCTATAGGCGGCTTGCGGGCTCCTTAGGAGACGACACGGTTGTGTCCATCATCCTAAGCAGCGGAGATGGGTGTGCGCATCGAGGAAGCCTAGACTCGAGTCTTTCTTGATATTCCCTATCACGCTCAAAACTTTGTGGAACCAGAACCGAACGCAATCCTTGCAGCTTTGACCAAAGCCATGATCTTCAAAGTCACGCTTGAAACGGGCGTTCAACTGCGTGAACTGCCGAGCACGCACCACCGCTTGTGTGGCGCGATCGAGAGCGCGGGCGCCAGCGGGACGAGCCTTTCGCCGTTGACGCTTGTACTCGGCCTCGCGCCGCTTCACTCGCCGTTGACGTTTCTTCGCCGCGTCTTGAACACAGACTTCACCGTTCTCAGCTCGCTCTTGAAGTTTCACAGTGGCGTATCGAGCACACAGTTGCATATCTTCGGCTGAGCATTCGCGTTTCACCGCGGCTAACCGAGCACAGACTTCGGTACCGGCAGCTCACTTCGCTCGTTTTGCGTTCAGCATCACGTGCTCTTTGCTGAGTACGAAGTTCGGTATTGGCAGCTCTCTTCAATCGCTTGCGTTTCGCACCACCCGCTCATCGCTTCGCAATGTCTTCCGCTTCTTCTCATCTGGTTGATGATAACGTTAAAGCTACTGCAGTGACATCACACCCAGCAAAATGTGTAATGTTGGATAGTGTTACACTTCTTGCTAAGGGTACTATTGCCATCAGATACTCGCCTTCACGCCTTCGCCAATGTCTGTCATCTCCTTGACGGGCACCCAGCTAGCGAACAGTCGAGAGTGAGGCATGTGTTTTTTTTTTATCAGAGGGGAAAGTGGCGTGCCGGACGAGAAAGAGCGAACGGCGAGAGAAAGAGTGGCGAAACACTGCATCTGTCATTGTACCTGACGGCCATAATGTTAGCGTCTTGTCAACCCAAACGCTACACAAACGCTGGCAGCACAAACGCAACAAATGCGTTTTAAACGCATTGCTTTGAGGTGGTGGCAAGTCATATTGAAGTCCAGGAGGGGGCTCTAGTTGCTAGGGGTTAGGATAAGCGCGCGCATCAGTAGGTACTGCTGACAGCTGCTGACGCCGAAGGGTGGCAACGTGGGTGCTCTGGCTGCTAGGGATGCACGCGCCAGCAGCTGTTGCTGACAGCTGCCGACGCCGAAGCGTCACTTGGTGGGAACTTTGGTAGCGAGGGACGCGCGCGCCCGCAGCTGTTGCTACGGGAGTGGGTGGTGAACGGATCCTCTTATATGCCTGACATCGATCGAATAAAAAATGCATTCGCATTGAAAAAACACCCAAAAACGTCCTCTGCTCGCTGCCAGCATGCTTCCTGCGCAAAATTGTCTCAGCAGAGGAGTGAGTCCATGGGCAGCTCACTGGCTGCCGGAGAGGGATAAATTGGCAGATTCCACGTAGAGTGGAAATCGATGATATGCGAAGCACGAAAGAAGGTCCACATGTCACATAATTAAATACACCACGTTGCGAGGCAAACGCATATAATGCCGTACATCACTGACATAGTGAGATTAATATGTTTGGACTTCTCATTTACCTTCGTTGTCGTTTCACGTCACGTAATACCCAATTTGGTATATGTGAAGCTAGTGAAGCTGCCATGAGTACTCTATGAGCGTAGCAAGCAGTCATCTTTTAGATGACATCTTTTAGATGACATCATCTTTTAGATGACATGAATATCATTATTATTTTGTCTTGATGTGTCATTTACCTTCGTCATCTGTTCATGTCACGTGATACCAAAGTTGTAGAAGTGGAGCTGCCGAAACGGCCGTGAGCGGGCAATGAGCGTAGCATGTATTGATGTTTTCATGACCAGCATGTCGTGATTATCATGTTCCGACGTGTCATTTACCTTCGCTGTCGATTCGCATCAGGCAATACGAAATTTCGTGTGTGTGCTGCTAGCGGAACAGCCAGAAGCGCATCACGAGCGTGACGTGTACTCAGCCCATCCAACACATGCATATTATGATTTACACGGTAGGGTCTCTTCTTGATGCTCGCGATGTAGCCATGCTGTACTATACCAGTTTTCAATATGTCATGCGAATGAAACGACCGCAAAAGCAGCAAGACAATGAAAGGTAAATTATGACCTTCATGGCATACATGTCACAATTTAAATTGCAAGGCATTTCTTAGCAAACTTTGCCTAGTTTCACCGTATCTATCTATCTATCTATCTATCTATCTATCTATCTATCTATCTATCTATCTATCTATCTATCTATCCACCCACGACTTCTAGCTCTCCTGGCCGTTTTGTTTCGATAATAGTATAAATACCGAAATTCGGGTGCACGTTAGAGAACCCCAGGTGGTCAAGTACCCGGAGCCTTTCACAACGTCTTCTCTGTTATTCATATGGTGGTTTTGAAACGGTATACTCTATATATCAAATAATGATGATTATGACATGCGTGTCATGTAGAACAAAATGATATGCTACGCTCTTGATGCGTTCACAACTGTTTCTATAGCTTCAAATAAACGAACTGCATTTCCGATGGAGGCGGAAATGTTGTAGGCCCGTGTGCTCAGATTTGGGTGCACGTTAAAGAACCCCAGGTGGTCTAAATTTCCGGAGCCCTCCACTACGGCGTCTCTCACAATCATATAGTGGTTTTGGGACGTTAAACCCCACATATCAATCAAATAAACGAATGTAGAAGTTACGCGACGTGAATAGATAACGAAGTTGTATGACTAGCGCAAATATGATAATCATGATATATTTGCCATTTAAAAACATGACAACAAGCGACGCTCATGATGCGCTTGCGGCTGTTTCACTAGCGTCACGCATACCAAGTTTCATTTTACGGGATTTAAATGGACGACAAAGGTAAATGACACGTACAAACAAGATAATCATAACATGCGTGTCATGAAAAACATGACCACCCATAGCAGGCTCGCGGCCGTCTCACTAGCTTCAGATAGGCAAAAGTTTGTATCAATGACGTTGGTAGGCTACAAGATAAATGACACGTCCAAAATTGATAATCGTGATATGCGTGTGATGTAAATCATGACTACATGCTACACCCATAAAGTGCTTGCAATGATTTTGCATATACCAAATTATGTATTACGGGACGTGAACGGAGGACGAACAGAAATGGCTTCAGCAAACATGATAATCGTTACCAGGAAGGGATCTACGGCATAATTTACGTCCGCCTCGTTACGTCGTGCTGATTTTAAAGTGACATATCAGCCTTCCTCATTCGTGCTTCGCATACCATTTATTCGCACTCTTCGTGGTGTCTGCCAAATTTTTATGTTATGAATATTCATTTATGCTCGTCATACAGTCGTGTCTTGCCACACCAGTTTTAGTATCGATACCATTATCTAAACTGCCAGGAGAACTACAAGTCATAAGTGGATGGATGGATGGATGGATGGATAGATAGATAATAGATAGATAGATAGATAAATAAATATATATATATATATATATATATATATATATATATATATATATATATATATATATATATAGATAGATAGATAGATAGGTAGATATAGATAGATAGATAGATAGATAGATAGATAGATAGATAGATAGATAGATAGATAGAAACGCTTTTCCGCAGCAGTCCGTAGGTGGGTGGAGCTTCGGGGCTGCCCAAGAAGTGCCCGAGAAAAACGAACGTTTCGGGCTGTCCGCTGGCTCGGGGTCTTAGCCGCAGCGAATATTTCAAGAGACTCGGTGATGAACCGTGTTTTTGGGTCTCGGAAGATGAGCCCAGTTAGTACACGCTGAACAAAATCAATTCACTAGCGCACACTCGATTCGGTACATTGTCCAGTCACGGCTAGTCTAGAGGAGTGCCCCTATGGCCCCGCCATGGTCCTGTTGGGAGAGGTAAAGTCCAAGCACTCGAAGAACACTCGACCAGTGCATCGGGAGTGATCGTGCTTGCTAAGAGTTCTCACCTGCTGCACGTGGTGAAGAGGTTTGTCCTGAAGCACCTGCTACTCGGGCGGGGAGTTCGGACGCAATCAAAGGAGCAGTCTTCAAGAGACGCGTATCGGTTAGCACCGCGGTTGCACAGCTGAACAGCTGGGTTGGAGCCTACCGGGACGCAGGTGTTGGCAGCATGGCTGAAGAAGAACTCTCGGCGAGGTCTCGTGCAGAACTTGTAAAAGACGGCGCCACAGCGGTACTGATCCTGAAAAGCGTAAAGGAGACAAAATCAGACAGGAGCCAGCACAGTACGATCTATGTATTTAGTCAATGCTCGAGCTTTGAGATGCAAGTAGACATAGATGTCAAAAATGGCATGACAGACCACTGAGAAATAAGCAAGACCACTACAGCTACTGCAAATTGATATGTTCTGTTTTGCACGCAAACATCGCTTACTTCAAACTTAATATTGTGCAAAAAATGCCCACACCGACTAATGAGCGGCAAAATGTAGGTATAGGTGAGCGCTTTGGCATTTAATCGACGAGAAGTGAAATCAGTTAGCCGTAACTCCCAGGAGAACAATAAGGTGCCGATGTGGCGTAAGTACAAAATTTCTGGACTATACTTTATTACTGGTGGTTTACATTGGCTTGGCTGGAAGGTCATATAAGTACATTAATAGTACTGTCTATCAATGGTAATGACTTCAATGTCTCGTGTCACGCTAAATATGCCACACATTTAGGCTACTCTAATGAATTCGAAAAAAAAACTCATAAGCAGCTCACTGGAAGAATAGTTCAGCCCCCACCACGACAAAACAACAGCAATCTAAATATGCAGAACATCGTCTTCGTAAGTTGAACTTTAACGCTTGAATTGGTCGTGATTGCTTACGCGGCACAACAAGTATGCCCTCTTCCTGCCTTCTAGATCGGTACCGCATTTGTCCATATACTGCAATGACCACCGACTCTGCAAAAACACTAATATTGAGTGTACCGAAGGTGTTTTCTTTCAATGGCTTCCTTTAATGTGTGTAATTTAGGGCCCACCTTAGGTCGGCAAAACTTCTGGAGCTCACTCAGACAGGCTCATGATATATTTTGAGCTTTGATCTCACTTGGACTTAGACTAAAATATTTTTCTGAACCGGACTCACCCGGACTCGCACTCTCGGAAATTTTCTTCAACCAAACTGACTCGGACTCAAACTCCCTAAAACTATATGAATGCAGACTCACTCAGACTCAGAGTTGAATCTGAGTCTGACTGAGTAAAATGACTTGACTTATGTGTCTGGTAGCCTAGAATGAGCTTCATCAACCGCGACGTCAATGCTCTTTAACACCTAAATCTCATGTAATTGGTGCTCTTCTTAGTGCTCTTAGATTACGGTGCTATAATCTATCAGTCTAAGACACCATCAGCCTTAAAGATTCTCGACCCTTTCCACCATTCAGGCATACGTCTCTCTACGGGTGCTTTTCGAACTAGCCCCCTAGAGAGTCTGTACGTAGAATCAAATGAGTGGTCGCTCCATCTGCAGAGATGTTACCTGTCCTTTACATACTATTTCAAGGTTAACGCTTATGAGGAACATCCCGTTCACTACACAGTAAATGATCTGTTCAACTGTACCTTGTTCAATAACCGTCCTTCGCTGAGACAGCCATACTCACTTCGTGTCAAGAGGCTCGCTGAGGAAACAGCTGTGCCACTTTTACAACAATGTTTGATGGCTCCAGCAGTATATCTGCCACCATGAAAGTGGCAAGTCATAGACTGCGATCTATCTTTCATGGAAGTCACTAAACACGCACCTACTGTACATATCTGCACGCACTTCCTCGAACTCCAACACAGGTATACCTGCCCACAATTTTTCACAGATGCTTCGAAGTCCCACACTGGTGTGTCCTATGCAGTTGTTGGCCCATCTTTATCCGACTCAGGTATTTTGCACTCCGAAACAAGCATCTTCACAGCAGAGGCTCACGCGGTGTTTGTGGCTGTCAAGCATATTAAGAAACTGCAACTACAACGTGCGGTAATATACACAGATTCGCTGAGCGTAGTGGTGGCTCTGAAAACTCTGCGAAAACATAAAAATCCTGTCCTTGTGTCCTTGTACTCTCTGTTATGCATGATGAACGCTCTTAAACGGCATGTTGTAGTCTGCTGGGTGCCGGGGCACCGCGAAATTGCCGGAAACGTGTCGGTGGATCAGCTGGCCGCATCTGCCCAAGACAACACTGGCGCCAATACATCTGTAGCTGTCCCTGCGCTTGATCTGAAACCATTTCTAAGACGGAAGCTCAAGGCGTGCTGGCAGCGCCTAAGGGATAGGCAGACAGAAAACAAACTGCATGTTGTCAAACCGAGACTTGGAATTTGGCCCACAGTATACAGATCACGCTACACACAAGTCGCACTTACAAGACTACAGATAAGACATACACACTCGACACATTAATACCTTCTGTCTGGTGGCGATGCCCCATAGTGTGAGAGATGTGGAGAACCGCTCACGGTTCTCCACATCCTTGTCCAATGCAGTGATTTAGATTCTCTTAGAAAAAAGCACTTTTTATATCCCTCCCGACAACAGATACCCTTGCACCAATCAATTATCATCGGTAGAGAACCCGATTTTTCTCATAAATCACTGCTGGCGTTTTTAACAGATGTACATACTTTTAATGTCATATATTCAGGCGCTTCGTAGCACGATCTCAGAAGAGAGGTCGCTGCCGCGGTGGCTGCAACTACGTCACTGTCCCACTATCACGACGTCACGTCATTAAGTATTCTTGCACATAATTCACGTCCATGTCATGATTTTAATGCTTCTATGTTTTTACACGCGTTAGCGCGAAGCAATTTAAGGCCCTTTTACAGCCACGCATCATAACATTCATTGTTCATATCTCTAGTCTATTGAAATGGCGCTTTTTGGCCATCTATTGGCCCTTGCGCCAGTGAAAACCACTCATCATCATCATCAGAAAACTATTTCTCAGTGCTTTCGAACCAGTAAGGTACTTTCTCTTAGAAGAGATGACAGAATACGGTATAATCATAAATTCCCTGGAAGCTTGAGTGGGGGGGGGGGCGGAGGTCAAGGTAACTTCCTACGCAACTCCCGCCTTTAATTAATAAATATTGGAACGGTGTATACACTACACTCTTTTGAAATGTGTGTGAGAAGTTGTGAGTATAAACGGAAATCCAGGTAAGGTTGACTGTAATGCTAAAAATTACTAGATAGGGGCTGTGCCACGTCATGCGGGGAGTACCGGTATTCAGCTCGCTGCTGAGCTTGTCTGCGGGATTATTATTCAGGCGCCAGTGGTTCTTTGGTGACGCAAACGCATAGCAGACGAAGCAGACAGTTCTGCAAGCGAACTTTTAATTTCAGCCCTACATGACCATCGGACATAGCACGTTGAATATGTCACCGCGAGATCATGCTGAATGTCAAACTTTGTTAAGCGAAACTTGCCTTGGTGTCGCCATTGGAGCCACTTGCCATGTAGGCACTTGCCTTGGTGT
This sequence comes from Rhipicephalus annulatus, assembly GCA_013436015.1. Taxonomy (NCBI): domain Eukaryota; kingdom Metazoa; phylum Arthropoda; class Arachnida; order Ixodida; family Ixodidae; genus Rhipicephalus; species Rhipicephalus annulatus. The sequence goes on along the minus strand of WOVY01006326.1, from coordinate 123,665 downwards.
CGTCGTCACGTGCAGGGAACGCGTCAACTGCTTCGACTGCGGCAACGGCGGCCGCCGGAAACGCACCTTGGAAGCGAGGCTGGCCGCCAAAAGATCGCGTGCCACCCGATGCACTCAACTGCCCACGCTTGACATGTCGTGCCGAAGCTGCAAATGAAATTACGATAGGTATAAATATTTGTTTTACATTTAAATGAAAACGTTGCAAACAGTAGTCGAACCTATGTCCAAAGACTAATCGGAGGTCTCTCAGACAAACTTAAAGAAATCCTCAAGTAGAAAAGTAAGCGAATCAGTAAAGTTTAACTCCCACAAGTCTTCATTAACTGGTCCAGCATGTAGCGTTTATTACCATAAACTAATTCCAATAAGACAACACAATGAAGCGACAGTAAGTCAAGTAAGTAATATGAAGCAGTTTGCATTGGAGAAAAGTAGTGATAATGTTTCTTTTGTTGTCGTTTGGTTCTAGTAACATAACCACACGTTTTGACGGTAGACTTCAGGGAATATGGACCTAACAGAGTTATGTCATGCAGAATTACGGAGAAGTAAAAGCGGAGCAACTATGAATATCAAGCTTGTGTAGTGTAAAACTAGCACGATGAGCTCAACATGGCAGGTATTTATTTCTATAGGATCAGTTGAAATCCATGTTGTATGTTATATCTGTTACAAAAAATAGGTAAATAAACGCGTTAGTCATTACTACAACAAAAAAGAAACGCGTTACCACCTTACGTAATCAACAAATAAAAGTTAACGCGTTACCGTTATCGAAAGAATGTCCGTGCGTTACCTCTACCATTACCACACAATCATGAAGATTAAACAACTTTTCTTTGTTACAGAAACTCGCAATCAAAATGTATTTATTTCTCAAATTTATGTTTTACATAAAACGTCTAACCAAAAAGAAGGAATATATTCATTATCCTCATTTACCGAGTATTCGCTGTACAAATGAGCTGGCCATTAGCAATGTTATAGTGACTTAGAGTTCCTTGTAAGGTTACATGTTATAGGTTGTGGCTCTGCGACACATGGTAAAGCCATTTTTCAGCATGCGTCATTATATATGATATAAGTGTTAATTATCCACCCAAAACACAAAGAAAACATGACTGAATCTGCAAGAAATTCACAGTAATCGGCAATTTCAGGGCCCGAAAGGCAGCTTCAGTGGAGATCGTCGAAATCGAAAGTGGTGTTGCGCCTCACGCCAGTATAAGAGATCGCGGAGGCCTGTACTTGCGATTTTTCCCTTTATTTTACATTAACACGTTTGTGACACCAGATGACTTTTCGTGCACTCTTGCCTCACTCCTGGCGTGTCGTTTCGGCCACCAAATTTTATGGCGCTTGCCTCGTTGACGCCAGCGCATAAGCGCGCACAAACCACACAGAAAAAAGGCTCATTCTGATGGCGTGTTCGACAAAGGCTTTATGATTTAGTAATAGAAAATAAGTTTCCCTATACAATTGCCAAACATATATAGCAAACATTTTCGAGCGTTTATATGAGGATGTTGCGAATTATCCAGCCTCGCTGGCTCAGAAGTTCAATAACCAAAAACGTAGCTGCCATTGCAGAGAAAGAAACGCAAAACTTCTTTTAATAACAAAGCTCATCATTCTTATCGACTTTGTAGCAACTGTTTTGTACCAAGTATAACTAAATATCCGACATATAAACATTTTTCAAAAATAGCTTTTTTATCTAACAGTTTCAATAAATGTACCTTCACTCTTGGTTGTGCATATGTTTTGTACACAAGATATCGTATTTTAGCAGTGATATTTGTGCATATTTTTTTTATGAACTTTCAAGATTCAATGGCAATGAAGTTAACATTACGGTGTTCAATGTGTATGAATATTTCTTGCATCGTAAATTACGCATTTAAAAAGAAAGTGAGTTCCTTTTCAGCCCACTCTACCGCAACACCTGCTTATAAATATTCCATCTCAAGCTGCTTCTTCCTCTACCTAATATTTTGATGCATGAAAGATTCAACTCTCAACGAAATCTAAAATGTAGGTTTTCGGATTCGTCCCGGTTTCTTGTTGAATGACCCGTCGGCGAAAGTGGTGTAGCCACCGAGTAGCACACAAGGCCCATGCCCTCCCCCCGCCCCGAAATTTATTTTCATCATAGCGTACGTAGCGCAAAATTACCGTTTTTCTTCCCGACCACCACTTAAGCTCGAAAACGTGCGCCCTTCTCCACCACTAAAAAAAACAAAAAAAAACAAACACAAGCACACAAACTCTGCCTAACCTCCTGGTTTTGGAAAACCAAGGTTAAGAGACTCATGGTGGTTATGCCTGCCGTGTAGCTGTTGTTACCCGTAGTGTTCATGTGACAGCGGAGTGAAGGTTCTTTAGTTGAAACAGAGGGTATCGAGAGACCGAGCCAGTCAAGGTGGTGAGAAAAAAAATTCTTCACACAAAAATTGACGTTCTGCGCCTCACTAGCATTCTTTTTAAAGGTTTTTCTTTCTGTCTTGCTTGACACCTAATGTCCGTCATGTGCACAGTTTCATTTAGGCAGTGCACTTGTAAACCGATCAAGTTACCGGCTGTCTTCTGGATAGGCGAGAATTCCACAAAAGGCCTCTTATAAATTGGGCTATATATCTGCACTGCCGAACCTGTCCAATTTGATGCGATGGTTGTTCACCGCACTGTGCTCAGCCCCTGTACTCCTTTGTCACTCTAACTTGCGGACATAGGCTTTATGTTGCCGCAGGTTCTGGAACAGTTTCTAAGCGTCCCACACCTACGAAGGGTGACAATCACCACGTGGTGCGGAGTAAACTAGTACATGCGCTTACCTTCGGGCAATCCGTTTTTATCGCACGCAAACGCACAGTGGTCAGCATTCCACCAGCTACAATCCATTTCCATGGAAAGCATCTTTTTACAGTTTGTCATGGCGGATTCCGCGGCTTTTTTGAACTTTGTAGCGCAATCAAACAAAGCTCCCCACACAAATTCAGTGTGTTTCAGGAATTCTTATCCGCAATTTTTATCCGAATTCTTATTTTACACACAAAAAAGTGATTCCACCATCACTTTTTTTGTCAAAGACTGCAGACAGACAGCTGTCCGACGCAGGCCTTCACCTGATGGCAGCGCTCGCATACGTAGGAGGCGAAAGGCTGAGGGCCCTGGTAGTGAACCTTGTTTGTGAGTGTAGTTACTTTCTTTCTTTTTTACTGTGTGACGTCCCCGCAAAAGCGGAATGAACCCCGGTCCTTTCAAGATGTTTACGCTCGTTTCTTAAACCCACGCATAAAAAAGGAAAAGAAAACCTTGTGTGCAACGAATGGGCATTCCGGAGTGGAGTACCTGGAAGGATTATTTCTACTGTTCTCGCGGGTCCCCCCGCACAAACACGAGAACAGGGCGGCGCCTTGTTGTCTACAGACAATGTGACAGTGTACGGTGGCAATAATCCGCGCGCATCCTTCAGATTTGTGGCATGGGGGAGCAGTAGAGCACCTTTTGTTGGTTCGGGGAATGCGACCTTGCTGCAGCGCCTGTGCCGGGCGCGGCCTGACTTTCCGTCAGCCTCCGTGGCTCCAGGGCTCTTTACTGCGTTCTGCGCGGATGGCCACCCGCGGCGTTGAATGACGAAGAAGTGGCGGCTACAAAGAATTGCGCGGGAGACACCGAGCTGCATGGAAACGTTGAGACTTGGTCTGGACATTGGCTCATCAAATGCCAGAAACCGGGGCGATTGGTTTGGCCGAAAACATTTCGGCACAACACTGCAAGCTCCGGGCGCTGGCCATTACAAACGACGCACTTTGTCGGAAGCATCGGGACCATTCCTTGCCCGTAATTAAAGTGTCTTGGGACAGCTCGCCCATCTCTCTCTCTCTGAGGCTTGAGTTTGTACATTGTTACTTGCTCGGCTGTGTTTGAGAGAGGGTTTTCTGCAGGTGTGGGCCGGGGGAGCAGCCGTTAAAAATGATACACTCTGATTGACAGAGAAACGTGTCGTGTCAACAGTGGCAATTGGTTAGGTGCCACGGAGGGGCGGAGTCGGGCCTTACAAAAAGGGACTATGAGACGACACCAGGAGAGTCAGTGAGAGAGGATACGATGAGCTCGAGATTGTAGAGAGACGGAATGGAAAAGGAAGATAACGGTGTGAAGAAATAGCAATGAGAGTCGATGAGATGATGACTGAGACAGAGATGATATGACGAGGAATGAAAGTTAGAGATGAGAAACGAGGAAGCGAGTGGCTGCGGGACGTTATGAAAGAAGATTAAGATAGAAATCGCTGAGAGACAACGAAGACGATGAAGACGATGACGACTGACAACACGGACCATTCGTGAGATGAACTTTACGCACTCTATTTAGACGAGCTTTGCAGGCAGGGGATGAGACATTGCATGGTTTTATTCATTGATAACTTCATCATTTGTGTAGTCGCGTGTTTTCTTTATATGTGCATGCCCTCATATTGTTGCAGTTACTTTCCTTATGTGCCTGCCCTCTGTCGAAAGTCGCGAATGTCTAAATCATGTGTTATAATTTTGTGTAGTGGTTGATTACGCAGGTATACGATGTTTGCAGTTAGTAATAAATAAATGAATCGGTAAGCAGGAACAGGTCATAGCGTCTCTTACTTCCCGGCCCCAGCATAAATCCCTGTATGTGGGAAGTGATTGAGACACATAGCCCAGAGGGAACCGGGTAGACGAGGGGTTGAGTGGTCTTCCCTCTCTTTGGTAATCGGTGTGTAGCGGGGGACGTCTCAAGTGGTGGCAGCGGTGGGATTACTGCTGGGGCAACGGTGCGAGATTTTACCCTCGTACTAGAGAAAGAGAGGCGGCAAATGAACGAGCAGGCTACGAAAATGACTGACAGAGACGACCCACTAGAAATGAACGCGTTAATATTAGCGGGCTTTGTTCCATCGTTTACGGGAGGGGATACGGGTCCGGATATTGGGGTTTTCATGAAAATTTTGGAGCAGGTTGGTCACTTGGGTGGATGGCGGCTTAATGAGCTGCTCTGCATAGCACGATGCAAGATGGTAGGCGCGGCGCACGATTTTGCGTGGTGGGATGATGGCGTCACTGCGGCTGCAACTTTTTCAGAGTTCAACTATTTGGCCCTCTAGAGGTTAGATACGGAGCCACTTATCTATAAAACGGAACGGTTTTAAATGCGAGGCAGAGGGCAGATGAGGAGGTGCGGTCATTTGCGAGTCACTTGCACATGCTCGGGACCGCCACCCTGGCGAGCTCCGGTAGTCAGGATCCAGTGAAAGCTTCACTGAGCCACAAAATTCTAGCCGAAAAATTGCTCTCGCAATTTATATTTGGCCTGAGAGATCCGGTCCACAGATTTGTTCTCTCGCGAGACCCGAAAACGTTTGACGAGGCCATTGCCATAGTGGTAGAGGAGGAACAGAATGAGAAAGTGTCGAGGAGCCATTCGTTACTCGTTCGATACGTAGAAGAGAACACGGTTGTTCATGAGATGCATAGCCGCCTTGACCACCTCGAGAAACTTGTGGAGAGTTTGGCAGTATGCAGTAAGGTGAAACAGAATCGGCAGGAATTCCCGAAGCAGCTCCCTTATCCCGGCGGGTGCTATAACTGTGGCAGGTTTGGTCACTTTTGACGAGAGTACTATCGGTACCAGCTACGAAAGTGGAATTCAACGGGTGGCAGCCGCATTCACAAAGACAAGGGGATGGTGACAAAATTCGAATCTGAAAACCTAAACGCAACTCCTCCTCATGACGGCGACGCGCAGAAATCAGTCGCGACCGTAAATATTCGCGAGGAAAGAAGCTCCGTAAAAACGAGTCGCGGTTCACCGTGTGTGGATGTGGCTAATATAATTTCTGTGATCGAGGAGGATGTTCTGCCATTGAGGGAGCGTGTGTTTGGGGGAAACGGTCACACGCCGGTGCCACTGGGTGAAACAAAAGCTGTTGAGGTTGCTGGAGCGGATACAAAAGGTTTAGCTGCGGTTTCTACCTCGAAGGTCCCAGGAGACGATGAGGCATTACCAGTAGGAGTAGCAGATACGGAGTTGGATAAGAATGGGTTCTCTGAGGATGCAGTTGTTGGAGTCTTGGCCGACACGGTGGTAGACCGAACGTTAGAGTAGATGAGATTGAAGAATGCCTAGATCGCAACGGGGTGGTTTTTGTGGGGCCAAAGAGGAACTGCAGCACACTCAATGTACAGTGCACCAAGCCCGGGCATGCGCAGCGGTGGTATTATAAGATAGCTTCGCACATGCCTCACTCCGCAAGTGAGTTGAGAGGTGGAAGTTCGGATCATTCAACGAGGATCCGGGACTCGGAGTCGGGGAAGAGGTCTGCATACGGGTAGACGCTGAGCGTTCGGTGATCGGCTACGGTCATAAGAGTCTACAATGTGTGTCATTTTATTTTCTATGATTTCTGCTTGGTCATTGCGCTCGTTACTTAAGTGGAGACCTTGTGTCGAAGCATCAGTTTCTTTTATTTTGTTTTGCTTTGGCTTGTGCTCTAGTTTTATTTTGTTGATTGTGCTTTCAAATGAGGCAGGTAGTTCACTCGGTTATTGTGGTTTTGTGTTGCACGGTATTTGATGTTGGCCTCTGCGCGAATGATGTGCTTGGAATCGATTTCACCTATGGCATAGGGGAGGAACATAGAGTTAGTGAATGTGAGGTTACCTAGACCTTGCCACTTGTCGGAGAGAGGGTGCGAGGGGGATTGGTCTGGAAAACGGTGAGGTGTAGATAGACAAGATATGTGACGGGCATCTGTGGCCCAAGCTAGGCAGATTATGCGAGGTGGTTGGTCGAGAGACCTAAATAGACGCTGCACAACAGGGGATGAGATGAGACAAGTAAAGATAACAGACAAGCTACGGCGTTTTCCCTACACAATAGTGTCGTGCCTCGATAGGAGGCGGGGAGGGTTGGCTTGTGGGAAGAGATGAAGAAGCCCCTGTATCAACGAGGCGAGGTGAAACTTCAAATTGAAATGGGTTCATGGCGTCTCCCCGCACGGAAGTGCCGCACCTCGTTAGGAGGCAGGGAGCGTCGTGATCGGTCTTGATGTAAAACGCCTAATGTCACAGCTGCATAGGGCAGCATATACGCTACTTTCTCAGCCAATGCGAACACGCAATTCGCGTTGAAGGTCCCTTTCCCTCACTGACAGGTGCAGCAGAGGCCGGGCAGGAGATGGTACGCGAGGGTAATTCAGATGTTCGATAAGATCTTAAAATTTTGTGCATGTGTGGAATGAAAGCGTATTGAAATGTGTGTATCCTCGGTTCGGTTGTGCCGAGAGTTGACAGTGCAGGCGAAGTGTGTGATGAGCTCGCATGGTAGTGAATCTTCCGCACACATGACTAAACGCTGCGTGCTGAACCATCCGACGAGCAGCTGTGAACAGTGTGCGTTATGTCCACGCGTCATCCACGAGTTTCTGTGGTGATTCTGAAGGTTTCAAGTGTGTTGTGCGCGGTAGAATAGAAACACGGAATCAAACTGCTTCGTGGTGGGTGATGATTCACTGACAATCACAGATTGGTTCCTCTCAGCGACGCGCTGCCGCCAGGGCTGAATCACAAGTGTGCTGTGTTCGCATACCGTATGCCCAAGACTGCGGCAATGTCTCAATTTCGCTGCGCAACCCGAAGGCGCTATGCGCCCGCATTTGTCGTGTTTGAATTTCCCCGCTGGGAAAATTCTTCTGCAAGATGAAGGGATTGTGACGTCCCCGCAAACACGGACTGAACCTTGGTCCTTTCAAGATATTTACGCTCGTTTCTTAAACCCACGCATAAAAAAAGGAAAAGAAAACCTTCGGTGTAACGAATGGGCATTCCGGAGTGGAGTACCTGGAAGGATTATTTCTACTGTTCTCGCGGGTCCCCCCCCCCCCCCCCCGCGAAAACACGAGGACCGGGCGGCGCCTTGTTGTCTACAGACAGTGTGACAGTGTACGGTGGCAATAATCCGCGCGCACCCTTCAGATTTGTGGAATGGGGGAGCAGCAGAGCACCTTTTGTTGGTTCGCGGAATGCGACCTTGCTGCAGCGCCTGTGCCGGGCTTGACCTGACTTTCCGTCAGCCTCCGTGGCTCCAGGGCTCTTTACTGCGTTCTGCGCGGATGGCCACCCGCGGCGTTGAATGACGAAGAAGTGGCGGCTACAAAGAATTTCGCGGGAGATACCGAGCTGCATGGAAACGTTGAGACTTGGTCTGTAAATCAGCTCATCAAGTACCAGAAACCAGGGCAATCGGTTCGGCCGAAAACATTTCGGTACAACACTGCAAACTCCAGACGCTGGCCCTTACAGACGACGCACTTTGTCAGAAGCATCGGGACCATTCTTCGCCCGTAATTAAAGTGTCTTGGGACAGCTCGCCCATCTCTCTCTCTCTGAGGCTTGAGTTTGTACATTGTTACTTGCTCGGCTTTGTTTGGGAGAGGGTTTTCTACAGGTGTGAGCCGCGGGGGCGGCCGTCGAAGATGATACACTCCGACTGGCAGAGAAATGTGTTGTGTCAACAGTGGCAATTGGTTAGGTGCCACAGAGAGGCGGAGTCGGGCCTTACAAAAAGGGAGTACGAGACGACACCAGGAGAGTCAGTGAGAGAGGATGCGATGAGCTCGAGATTGTAGAGAGACGGAATGGAAAAGGAAGATAACGGTGTGAAGAAATAGCAATGAGAATCGATGAGATGATGACTGAGACAGAGATGACATGACGAGGAATGAAAGTTAGAGATGAGAAACGAGAAAGCGAGTGATTGTGGGACGTTATGAAAGAAGATTAACATGGAAATTGCTGAGAGACAACGAAGACGATGACGACTGACTGCACGGACCATTCGTGAGACGAACTTTACGCACCCTATTTAGACGAGCTTTGCAGGCAGGGAAGCGACGCGTTGAGACATTGCATGGTTTTATTCATTGATAACTTCACCATTTGTGTAGTCGTGTGTTTTATTTTTATGTGCATACCCTTGTATTGTTGCAGTTAATTTTCTTATGTGCCTGCCCTGTGTCGAACGTCGCGAATGTCTAATTCATGTGTTATAATTTTGTGTAGTGGTTGATGTACGCGCGTATACGATGTTTGCAGTTAGTAATAAATAAATGAATCAGTAAACAGGAACAGGTCTTAGCGTCTCTTACTTCCCGGCCCCAGCACGAATCCCTGTATGTGGGAAGTGATAGAGACACGTAGCCCAGAGGGAACCGGATAGACAAGGTGCTGAGTGTTCTTCCCTCTTTTTGGTAATCGGTTGCGTAGTGGGGGACGTCTCAACTGTAACTCCCCTCGCCCCCTACTTTTATTCAAACTGAGACGATGAAGGTATGAATATATAAATAATTAAAAGCAAATAAATATTTAACATTTGATTCAGCTTAGTAAAAAAAATAAGATGCTATAACTGTTCAAAACTCGGCGCTGCAGCATGTCTTGTAATCAAATTGTGATTTTCTAAATGTAAAGCTCCTGAAAGTGTTATTATCAGAACAGGGTTAATTAAAGAGCTAATGTCACAGAAACTTCGAAGGTGGCGTTCTTCTGTGCATTGGTATCAGTGGCTTCGGTTGATACAGAATAGTCGATTTATACAGAAATAAAGAAACAAATATACTGGTTCCAGCGAGAATTGAACCGAGGTCGTTCAGGTCGTTTACCGCTAAGCCCCGCCTGTGTTAGGAACCGCTCGGTTCGCACTCTGGGCAGAAGTGTGGAACTCCACCAGGCTTACACTACTTGAATTACGCAACGAGTAGGCGGTTTAATCAGCTACCTATTTTAAAGCGCTCAGACACGATTAATAAGGACCAAAAGCATTCATAAAGCATGCAGATATTTGCTGCTAACCCTAGTGGTTGTTTCGCCAATGCAAACTTAAGTGTATTCTGGGGCATTTGACACTTGGGAACTGCATTTTCTTTAAGGCTGTTTCACATGCCACGATCGTTGCGAAAAAAATCCTTCCGTTCACTCCGATCGCTTCGATCGCTCTGTTCGCAACCGTCGCTAATGGCGATTTCAATTCACGTGGACCGCGAACGGTTTGCGATTTTGGCTCCGCGACTGGAGCGGCAAGTTCTTGCCACCACTTATTGTGACAGGCACGAATGCAATGTAATAACATGTGCATTATGATATGATCAAGTTACCGTGAACTCTAACAAAGGGCCCGATTGTTTCGTCATTTTAGAACACTGTCCAGTCTGAATTCAATTTAAAATGCACAGCATTGGCCATTACCAGAGAAAACACGTCGACTCTATTCCGACGGCTTGGCCGGACCAGCCCTCTTTCGATGGGTTCCGACCGAAAATCGCCGCCGCCGCTGCGATCAGAGCGAAAATTTCCAACATGTTGGAAGCTTGCCGGGGACCACTGCAGCGGGAGCGAACTGCTCTTTTTTTCATTGCGAACGAATTCGCAGCCTGAAAATCGGTACTTTTTGTGTCATGTGAAACGGCCTTTAGGCAGGCATCACAGGAGAGTGTCAAACAAGCAGTGTTACGCGTGAAGACGTTCTTTTCGACGCAGCACGGCTTGAGATGTCCACTGAGAATCCAAGCCTAACAAGGGAACAAGACGATGATGCCAACGAGGCCACCTCGCGCAATCAGATTTGGCATCTAAATCTAAAAATCGAGCGTGCGCACGACTTTTTTAAAGCAGGGGCGTAGCCAAGGGCGTGGGTGTCACGACCCCCTTTCTCTGAAAATTTTACATGCACGAAAACACATAAAGTAGGGTTCAACGCCTCTCCCATAAAAACAATCTTGACTACGCTCCTGGTGTGAAGCACCAAACACCCAAAAAAGCACGCTTCTCAGTCTGACGTGCTATAAAAAAAGCCTAACCACGAAGTGAAGGCATAATTTAGCGAAAGAAAACACCGCGAAAATAGTGACTAATATAATACGCTTTCAACGTTTCTTTGAAATATGTGGCTACCTTGATATATGTGGTCGTCAAGGATTGCTGAGAATAAGTGACACAGGAAATTCAGGGGCCCATATAAATGGCTAGGCTGGGAAGCGTAAGCGTGAGCACGCCTTCAAATATCCTTTCAGTAAGGAAACTCATTATCTGGCATATGGTTCCACGTGGAATCTTCTTGGTTTGCTACGATAATGCATATAAGCAAATTCGTGGCAAAATTTCACCGTCAGGCCATGCCCCCATCGTCACTTGATGACAATGACAATGATGAAAAATTGCATTCCTGACCTTGTATTTTCTTTTTACTATCACTGCACAGCCCTCGCAAGGTACCCACTATACGTCATCGCGATGACGACGAAGGAACCACTATGCCGCCATGTAAATCATCATTCTGCTGGCAAGCGAGGTAGCCACAACACATCTGTAAGGCATTGGTAAACTTCGTGATGTGGCTGATGACCATAAAAAGCAAGTTTGTTTCAAACAACACATTATTTCTCTGCCATGGATGAAAACAAACGCGTACATGATGTCACCCTCGAAGTTGAAGTGGCACGGCGAGCTTCTGCTTCTTCTGTCATCTACACAGGAATAGTAGAGCGGCTGACCACGTTGGGTCTCAAGCTACTAATGACCAGTCAGAGCCGCAATGGCGAGTATGCTTTGATTAAACTTCCAAATAAAACCACTCCATTGACAATGTACCTGGCCCCTAATCTCCCCCAAGAGAGCCTAGCAAAATACATCAATATAGATGTTAGACTATGATACTAACTATAAGAACTACTCCTTCAAACTGGCTTATGAATGTAATGTAGATACCAAAAAGAACGACTGGCTTGTGTAGCATATAACATGACGACGTGCTCCGAGATGCATTTTATACCTGTATGAACAACCAAGAACAACTGGTGAGACATGTAGAGACCTCGTCATTGCAAAATGCAGTATACGTCCCATTCAAGAACCCTTAGATTTTCACACCACTGGTTATGAGGCAGTCTTAATGAGAAGAAAAGCGAAGGAAAAGCGCGTGGACTGGTTCACTTCATACCACGTACTAATTTTCACGCTTCGAACAAAGGGAAAAAAAGAACTTATTCTAAAGCCTCTGGCAACATAAAACCACCGTCTGCAAGTTCGAGTGACAAAAGAGTAAACTCGCTGAGCACAGCGTGGTGAACGACCACCACATCCATTGAACTATTTCGGCATGGCAGTCTTTGAGCCCAATTTATAAGTGGCTTTTCCTGAAATTCTCGCCTATCCAGGAGACAGCCGGTAACTTGATCGGTTTACAGTAGGGACACTAGTGGGGCCTGCCTAATAAAATTTTGCATATCATGGACATTATATTGGGCGCACGCGACCCCATGGCAGAGATAAAACTTCGAAAAAGAATGCAAGTGAGGCGCAAAATACTGATTTTTCTGTTGTGAAGAAAAACATCGCTTTTTCATTTTCTCTCGCTGCTTTGGTTGGCTCGGATTCTCGGTAACCTCTGTTTCAACTAAAGCTCATCAATACCGCTCTCACACGAACACTATTGCTAACAGATACGGGGAGATACACGGCAGACATTAGCATTATTAGACTCCTAACCCAGGTTATTGCAAAGCAGGTGTTTAGGCAGAACATTTTTTTTTCTGAAGCGGGGGGAAGGCAGCTTTTTGACCTGGAGTGACAGCCGAGCAGACAAGTGTGCCATAGCGACCAAAAATTCGTGGAGCTAATGTGCCACCCCATAGCCCTGGCCACGCCACTGTCGCTAGTAGGTTATTCCGTGAGAAATTGACACAAACACAAGAAACGATAGACTAGATTCAAATATTTTGTATTTCATGCATACAGTACTCAGGAGCCCAAAAAGGAGCGCAGCTTCTTTTTTAACTGCATATATACGAGGCAAAAATATGCAAAATATTCAACAAAGAGCGCGTACTTGCATCAACAGTGATTCTGGAAGGTTCATAATGATGTAACACAGAAATATTGCCATTACAAAGAAGACATCTTTTGCATAAAGTATATGCACAATGAAGAGCTCAATATACAATATTCGGAACTTTTAGGGCGAAAAAAAAAACATTTTTCGAGAAATGCCCAAGTATTGGTGACTTTATTATACTTGCTACCAAGTAGTTTGTACAATGGTAATAAAACAAATCACGTTTTTTTTAAAACAAGTTTTACTTTTTTCTGCAACGGCAGCTACGTTTTAAAGTAGTGATTTTTTGAGTTAGCGAGGCTGTTCTTTAACACGCTCACATAAACGCTTGCATATTTTTGCGTTATTTATGGAGGCTAAAGTGAGCGGGAAATGTTCATGTACAAATACGTTTTTCCGTGACTTTGCAATAAAGTCTTTCTTCTGCGCGTTATCATACTAGTCCTTTTTTTTCTTCAGGCATGCGTGATAAGTTTCGGTGGCCCGAATGAGACAACAAGAGCGCACCAAGAATGTTGGCTGTGACAAACGTGCTAAAATCTATTTCTGAACCCCCCCCCCCCAAAAAAAAATGGCCCCGTATCTGCATTTAATCTGAAAATGTCGTCGAAAGACGATAGTCTTGCATGTGGAGAGAGTGAACAAAACATTTATTTGATGTTCTGCTCGAGAAAATCGGTGAATGGTATTCTGGAGGCGCTGCGTTAGAGTGCCTCGAGCGTGCAGCGGAGGCGAAAGAGCACGTCACGTCACGTCACACGTGAGACATGACTGCCATCTGTCAGTTTTTTTTTCAAAAACAAGCGCGTGGCTCTGAGACGGGTGTGTGCGCCCGCCTTAGAGGTGATAAGGTGTACAACGCAAGGCGACGGGTAGGTGCCACCACCATCTCGTTTTAGCAAAGCGTTAGAAACACTCGCCTTTCCGGGCAAGGGTTGGATGGTCAGCGCAGCGTGATGAGCACTACGGTTCTTAGTATTACTTATGTATGCCTTTTCTAGTAAAACCCGAACATGCAGAATATATACGTGTGATTATGGTGCCTCAGATATGCGCAATTATAGTTGTTTAATTGACAATCGCACACGTGTGAACGCTGATTCTTGAGCAACATTGCTGATCGCTGCGGATGGGGTTGGCCGTTCGGGGTATCGGCTGGTGCTGTTTAGAGTACCCAGTTCGCGGTAACGGTGGACGAACAGACAAATGGACAGACAGGCAGACCAAAGTTTTTGCGTCGAAGGTCCCCAAGAAAGACTATCGTCTTTAAAACAACCGAATAATGGAGGGCTCCGAGATGACTTACTGGCCCGCGGCTAAGGTGGCACGCAATTCAGAGGTCAATAACCACTACTTTCTATTTCGACGATCTCGACAGCAGGGGGTCTTCAGACTCTGAAAAAGCTGATTAGAGCTAATTGCTTGACAATTATGTGACGATTTCCTTGTGTCTGTCGTTGATGATAGAATATAATACTCTGATTGATATATGGAGTTTAACGTCCCAAAACCACCATTTGATTATGAGAGACGCCGTAGTGGAGGGCTCGGGAAATTTTGACCACCTGGAGTTCTTTAACGTGCCCCCATATCTGAGCACACGGGCCTACAACATTTCCGCCTCCCCCGGAAGAATATAGTACTCTGTACTAAGTCTTTCGAACAGCCCCGCCACGGTGGTTTAATGGCTAAGGTACCCGGCTGCTGACTCGCAGGTCGCGAGATGGAATCCCGGCTGTGGCGGCTGCATTTCCGATGGAGGTGCAAATGTTGTAGGCTCGTGTGCTTAGATTTGGGTGCAGGTTAAAAAACCCCAGGGCGTCGAAGTTTCCGGAGCCCTCCCCTACGGCGTCTCTGATAATCATATGGTGGCTTTGGAACGTTAAACCCCACATATTAATCAAATCAATCCATGTCCTTCGAAAAAAATGGCTTCACCATGTGCCACAGAGTCACAAGCCACCACATGTAGCAAATAACGCTAGGCCACTATATCAATGCAAAGATCTGCCGCATTTGTACAAATGATACTTGTTTATTGAGCATATTGATTATAATTCTTTTTCAGTTTAGACGTTTTATGTGAAATATAAATTTGAGATGTAAAAATTTCTAAAAGTTAGTTACTGTCAAATACACATTTAAAATGTCTGTGATTGTGTAGTAATGGCAACAGTAAGGTTCTTTATTTGTTCTCGGTAAAGGTAATGGTAACGTGTTACCTTTTTTTGTGGGTAACGGAGGTCGGTATTCGATCCCTTTTTGTGGAGTAGCTAAGAACAGATATGGTTACTTTTATCGATGACGAATACAACACTGCTTCTATCGGTACGCATCGTGGTGGTCTTGTTCCTATACCGTGTTTGATTGCTGACCCACAGGTAACGGTTTCAAATCCCGGCTCTCGGTGGCTGCATTTTAAATGTAGGCAAAATGTTCGAGGCCCACCTACTTGAACTTAACTGTACGTTGAAAAACCCTAAGTGATATACATTTCCGACGCCTGCCGTATGGCGTTATCTATAATCATATCATGGTTTTGGAACGTGAAACCTTACATAATAATATGTATGTTGAAAACTTCTAAACACGTGTCATCGGCACCGCAAGTGCTCCTGCTATCTGTTTTCCGGTCTCAGATCAGAGGCATAGCCAGTGGGTGGCACAGCAGGCATGTGCCCCCTCCCCCCACAATTTTTCTTCGCCATAGCATGGAGAGTAAAAAATGGCCATTTTCAGAGGTGCACAACCTTAAATCAAGGTTGTGCACCCCACTTCTCCTCCGAAAAACGTTTCTGGCTACGCGCCTGGCTCAGATGCGTGCCATAAAAGCCTTGAGCTCAAAGCAATAAATAGGTGATTCCGCGTGTTATGCGTGTTATTCTGCGTGTTATGCCGCTTTTTATTTTCATATGGTTCCGTATTTCAGTTAACACATTGCACACATAAGAAAAACGTGTTATTCGTTTTCTGCCCTCAGAGTTGCTTTTCTGCATAGTGGCAGGCATATTGAGATGGTTCTAGACAGTGGCGTACCAACTCTGTCGCGAGGGGGGGGGGGGGGGCAAGCCTTCCTCACTCCTCACTAGTAAGCAGGATATATATATATATATATATATATATATATATATATATATATATATATATATATATTGTAAGAGTGCTTCACGATCTCTTCGACCTCTCTCCTCTCAAAGCCAGCTCCTGGAGCTCCGTTGGATACGTCGCTTACGCCAGCAGAGCACCATGGCGCAAGAGCAAGCCCAACCGAACCACCCGCCAGCCCAACCACCCGCCGCCAACCCTAGCCCGGTCAACAACCCCCCTCGGGAGCCGCCAACCTTCTCAGGTCTGCCTGGTGAAGATGTCGAAGACTGGCTCGACAACTATGACCACGCAGGTGTCTACAAGAACTGGGACGAGGCATCGAATTGAGCACGCGCCCAGTTTTACGTATCTCAGGATGCCAAGACATGGTTCCTTAATCATAACAGTGACTTCCGCGATTGGTCTTCGTTCAAAGATCAGCTCCGACGTATTTTTGGCACACCGACCGTCCGTTCAGAAGTTGCTCGGAAGAAACTGGCAGAACGCGTTCAACATTGCGGTAAGTCCTACACTTCTACTATTGAGGACGTGCTTTGCCGTCGTATCGACGAAACCATGCCCGAAGCTGATCGTGTCCGACACCTTCCCAGGGTATCGGACCTGCCGCTTTCAATGCCCTAGCTGCGCAAAACCCTTCGACGGTTTCCGACGTCGTCTCTGTATGCCAGTGGCTTGACACCTTGCAGTCAATCCACCTGCATCCCGACTTCTCTGAGAACGCTCTCGCAAACAGTATGGAGCTCCGATCCATCATTCAAGCCATAATTTGTGAGGAATTACAAGCCTACAGTGTACCTCCTTCTAACAACGTTCCCACTCAACCTGTTTCTAGCGATCGGCGAGGCATTATTAAAAAAAATGTCAGCATTTCAAAGCACCCACCATGCTCCACCTTGCCACCAACCCACTTCGTACGCAGAAATCGCTTCAATGCAACCCTCGCCGTCTCAAGTACCACCACCTGTGCCTGATCGCGACCATCTCACCCCTCTAGTCACCCGTCCACGGGACCCTACCTACCATTCTCCCTGGCAAGCCCCACGGCCTATTTGCTACTACTGTGGAATTTGAGGACACATTTCTCGGTTCTGCTGACATCGGCAGCAAGATGAATGCCGCTTTTGAACGTGACGACACCTGTGCTCGAGGTCACTACCGTCAAGCCGACAGTCCTGCCAACCACTGAACCCCGTGTCCTGTGCACATTTCCAACATGACCAACAATACACGTGCCTCCCGACCACGCTCCCCTTCACCACTCCGACGTTCTGTTTCACCACTTCGACCTGTCTCTCAACTGTCTGCCCAGCGATCAGAAAACTAAACAATGCAGTTTTTGGAGGGAAAATTGCATCACGGCGAAATGACCCAAGTCCTCCTAAACGACCATCAAACATGTTATTGTTGACTGCGCAAGGTGTGCGGGTGTTGGCTTTGTTGGACTCGGGAGCATCTATTTCAGTTATGCGTGCCGACTTGTGTTCTCGATTGCGGAAAGTGAAGTCGCCCTACCTTGTATCATCCTTGATTGGGGCCAATGGAGCAATTATTAGACCATCGGCCCAATGTACAGCGCATGTCTTCATTGATAGTATTTGTGATCACATCTCCTTCGCTGTCTAAATTTCGTGTGCTCATGAACTAATTTTAGGTTGGGACTTTCTCTCATCAGCATCTGCATTGATTTCTTGCCGTCAACGTGTAGTCCAGATGACCAAGACTGATCACTGCAGTGAACGCGTCAACGAGAAACCACAGCGTTTTTTAGAGCTTCCGATTCCATACTGCTACCTGGTCAGGAGCAACTCATCACCATCACTTCTCCGAATATTGCCAATAGTGACGTCCTTATCACCCCTTCCAGCAACTGTCTAGCTCGCGGCGTCGTACTCCCCTCCAGCCTGGTGCGGTTCAAAGACAGTGCTGCTATAATCCTTGGCCTGAACCCTACCCCAGAGCCTGTCCTCCTACCGCAAGGTTGTGCAGTGTCATGTTATGTGGATACCCAACCGGTATCTTTGGTCTCTCTTGACGCCTAGCCAGCTCATCCACTACAGGGCCAGCCTGTTACTTCCTCCTCCTCTGCTGCTGGGATAAATCCTGACCTTTCTGCTTCTCAACGTGAGGCGTTGCTAGATTTGCTAAGGACACACCAGGCCTTCTTCGACGCCAATGCTTCGGCCCTAGGACAGACCACAGTTGCGCATCATCACATCAACACTGAAGGTCAGAGACTGTTGTACGCCATCGTCCCTACCGAGTTCCTTGGCCGAGCGCAAAATCATCGAGGAGAACGGGACCGACATGATAAAAAAACATCATATGACCCTCCACCAGTTCTTGGTCATCACCCGTCGTGTTGGTAAAAAAGAAAGATAGATTGGTACGATTTTGTGTTGATTACCGCGCGCTCAACAAGATTACCCGAAATGATTTATATCCGATGCCCCGTATAGATGATGCACTTGAGTCATTGCAAGGCGCGCAATACTTCTCCACCTTCGTTCCGGATATTGGAAAATTTAGATGGACGAAGCAGCCAAAAAAATGACCGCCTTTTCTACGCCGGATGGTCTTTACAAGTTTAACGTAATGCCAATCGGCTTTGTAATGCTCCCGTCACATTCGAAAGGATGATTGACACTGTTCTTCGTGGCCTCAAGTGGAAAACTTGTCTATGCTACCTTGATGATATCGTCGTGTTTTCTTCCACTTTTGCTGATCATCTGCAACGCCTAGATGAAGTTCTCACATGTCTTTCCAACGCTGGACTTCAACTAAACACAAAGAAGTGCCACTTCGGAAAGAAAGCTATAAAAGTTCTGGGACATCTCGTTAGTAAAGATGGCATCCAGCCCGATTCGGACAAAATTTCCGCAGTCCTCAATTTTCCACGCCCCTTTCGTTCCAAGGAACTACGCAGTTTTCTTAAACTCGCATCGTACTTTCGCCAATTCATTCGAACCATTGCCATTAATGCCGCTCCTCTCCACAATCTTCTTGCTAGTACCAGTTCCTTCGATCGGAATGATCAATGCGAAGCCTCATTTCAAGAACTCAAGCACGTACTGACATCCCCACCAGTGCTACGTTATTTTGATGACAAGGCACCCACGTTATTACATACTGATGCTAGTAGACAAGGAATTGGCGCCATACTCGTCCAGTGCGACCATGCCTTTCGCGAGTGGGCACGGCGAAGCGCATCGACTAGGATAGCTAACCATGTGATTTGTTTGCTTCGTGCAGGCTTTGTTTCTTGCACTTGGCGGAGCACAACCAACAGCGGAAGTTTTTCCTTTGAAGCCGCAAGATTTCACCGACAATCGTGCTGGGAACTTCGTCACTGTCACGAGCATTCCGGTTCTATGAACCAAACAGGGCTTCGTGACGTCAACAGGCACCAACAGTATAAAACATGCGCCTTGCCAGGATCTCGTCAGTGGGCACGGCGAAGCGCATCGACTAGGATCGCTAACCATGCGATTTGTTTGCTTCATGCAGGTTAGTTAACCGTACTCTGTACGTAGCGATGAGAGATTTTTAGTTATTCTGCCGTGCCCACATACTTGCATTACAATAGCGCTTCAGTGTTTTTGTTTTTGTAAATTGTTGCTCTGTGGCGATGTTGAGAATAATCCTGGGCCATCTGTTAAAGATATGTTTAAGAAGCTTTGGGGTGGTCAACAGGCTATAAGGGCTGATATTGCTGACATGAAGAGCCGTCTTGAGAGAACAGAAAATAGAATATCAAGTTTTGAAGCTCGCCTGACCAAAAGTAGAAAAAAAAGTGCCGCCATATCCACGAAGCGAATGATGATGAGTGGGCGAAGCTCCGGAGGTGAACTTGGTAAACCATGAATTCTCAATACATTTCGCCCACTCGATTTTATTACAACACTCCCCCTAGCGTAAGTCGCCGCACTAAATCGAACGATTGCCTTCCACCAATGACACGCGCCATATGTGACATCATTCCTATTTTATAACATCTCGCATCTTTCATCACCAACTACAAGTACTGCCGTCTAGTTTAAAACATCTTGCATCTTTTCATCACCAGCTATAAGTACCGCCATCTAGTGAACACTGAAAGAACTAAACGAGAGGTAGCTACATACAGGGGACGGTACCGCCATCTAGTGAACACTGCAAGTAAACGAGAGGTGGCTACATACAGGGGACGCACAGCCAACGCCTTAAGGAGCTTCGCTCCTAAAAGAAGAACCATCGTATCAGGCGACAACCGTGGCTGTCGTTTTACGGTCAGCTATTTCCAAAATTCAAGTGACTCAAGAGTCAGCCTATGTTAAACTAGTAGACTTAGAAAATCGAAGCAGAAGATCTGACTTGATAGTATTTGGCATACCAAGCGTACCGAATGAGTCCGAGTCAATCTTGCGTGAAAAAGTAATCAAGACATTTTTTGCAGGAAAGCTCGGCGTGAACTGCACTTCTGTTGGTCGCATTCATAGGCTTGGTAAACCTCGGGCACACAGACCCATTAATTGTACTTTCAAGACTACAGGAAAAAAAAGCACTGCTGCGTAACGCACGAAAGCTAAGTGGTACGAACGTGTACTTACAGAATGATTACTGCGCGGACACACTTAGTAAACGTAAACTGCTTTGGGCTAGCGCTAAAGATGATAAAGATAAAGGCAAAAGAATAAGCTGGGTAACTGATAAGTTGCGCATCGACGATCAGTTGTACGCATGGGATAAGGCTACTATCACACGCAAAGTAATCCCAAACAAAAACGCCCCATTGTCCCAGAGCTAGCAATTGAAGCCACAACAGCTCCGCCTCATTTCGCTAAATGCTAGAAGTGTTGTGAATAAAACGGACGCACTTGAATCCCTGTTACTCTTATACGGTGATGTTAATGAGTTTGTGCATTTACTTAATTTACATTTATGTGATTTATTGTAAATAATATCGCGATTGTTATTCGTTGCATTGCGAATCAGGGTGTGTGTTTTTCGTTTGGAATGCAGAGCTTTCACGGATTCGTATATATGTATACCTGGTTTATCATTGGGAGATGCATAGTTATATCCCCAATTTTTGTACAGTGTGTCGTACCTTTCCTGTAACGACCCTCAATAGAGGGTTGACAATATTTCTAAATAAAAATATTAAAATAAGTAAATATCTGCGTGGTCACTGAAACTTGGCTTCTTGGCAATATACGCGATGATGAAATTGCACCACCAGGGTACTGCTTGTATCGGCGAGACAGGGGTTCTCGAGGAGGAGGCATGGCTGTTCTTGCAAAACATTCTGTCGATATTACTGCTGGAGATCAAATTGCTGACCACGAAAGTTTGCTGCTAAACGTGTGTTTTTGTGGAATTCAATTTTTCTTTTGTACGATATACAGCCCACCCAACTCAAGTGATGTGTACTTGACCAAACTGCACGAACACTTACTTAGCCTTCGTGATAGAAATGTGATTGTGACAGGTGATTTTAACCTTCCTGAAATTAACTGGAACCAACTAAAATATGAATGTTCCACAATAATTGATGTTGTATTGGATTTGATGTTTCGTTTAAACTTAGAGCAGATAGTTCGTCAGTGCAAACCTGGTAAATCCATCCTAGATCTATTATTCATAACAGACATATTTACCGGTGCTTCAACATCAGTAGAGCCAGATCATGATCTAATCTATTTTTGTTGGCAATTAACAAGTAATAGGCCGAAGCTAGCGAAAAATTCTTGATTCGCTCGGGACTTTAAAAACGCCGATGAGGTTTCAGTGATTGATTACCTAGACATACATCTTGACTTTGCAGTTGAAAACATCGAGACTTTATGGATCAGGTTCCGGGATCCGATAAAGTTTTGCGTTACAACATTTACGCCAAACAAAGTCCTTAAGAAGCGGCGTGTAAACACTTGGAGTACTAGGGATATTATTCATACAAAACGTAAAATTAAACGGCTCTGCAAGCAAAACGAAAGTGTCATGCTCTATTTATCTTGAACTGAAACAAAACCTATTAATGAAATTTGGAGAGTCCCGAAGCGCTTACATTAATAATTATCTTTCTCACTTTATTAAACGCAACAGCCAAAAGTTCCGGCGACTTTTATTAGAAGGCCGACAGGATATTTCTAAAATAAAAACTGGTGACATTACAGCTACTGATGCTCGACAGATATCAGAACATTTTAATTATTATTTTCACAGTGTTTTTTCGAGAAGCGCTAGGTTTGCGCCTCAGAGCAGTGATTCATGTTTAGCTGACAATCTGGCAGTGTCGCATGAAGGCGTCGTGTCTGTGCTTCCTAATGTTAATCGAAAAAAACCGTCGAGGCCATACGGTATCCCTTATGCTTTCCTACGTCGGTAACATCGGTACGCAGAGCAGGTGTCTCATTTTCTGACAGATTTCTATAGTTTATCAATAGCCAAAGGCAAAATTCCGGACGACTGGCATTTAGCACACATAAGTCCCATTCACAAAAAAGGCGATCGTTTGTCTGTGAATTACTATCGGCCCATATCTATTACAAGCATATGTAGTAAGTTGTTGGAGCACGCCAATTCGAAGTACCTTATCGATTTTCTTGAAAAACACAATGCAATATCACCCAATCAACATGGTTTTAGAAAGAACATGTCTACAGTTACACAGCTTGTAACAACAGTACACAATTTTTCGCATAACCTTGATATGACTGGACAGGTGGATGCCTTGATTTTAGATCTTTCGAAAGCATTCAATAAAGTGCCTCATGAAAAGTTATTACGGAAGTCTCATGAAAAGTTATTACGAAAGCTTGAATATTTGGGTGTTCCATCAAATGTTGTTAAATGGGGCGCCTACCATTAAGACAGGCGGCAGTTCGTACATTTTCGGATCACTCGTCAGAACTGTTCTATGTGACTTCTTGAGTGCCTCAGGGAAGTGTTTTGGGACCGTTGTTGTTTCTAGTTTATATTAATGACTTGGCAGACTTTATTATTAATGGCGTTTGTGTTCGACTGTTCGCAGATGACTACGTTGTTTTTAAAGAAATTAGTGCTCCAAACAATCATGTACTGCTACAACAAAACCTACAGGCTATCAGGGACTGGTGCATTCGATGGGACATGAGTTAAACTCAGAAAAAAGTGTACTGCGTATTGCAAGAAAATTCCTAGCACGTTCACTTACTCTATAAACCAGCGTGATATACAGGAAGTAGACAATTGAAGGTATCTGAGTGTAACTATCAATAACAAAGTCACCTGGTCAACACATATATCGGCTACTTGTACCTCTACACTGCAGAAGTTGTGATTTCTCAAAAGGAAACTGAAAACCGCACCTCCTAGTGTTGAGCTTCTATCATACAATACCTTCATTAGAACTAAACTAGAATATGCTTCAATTGCATGGGACCCCTACAACAAAAGTGATGTGAAAGAACTAGAACGTGTCCAAAGAAAAGCAGTGCTCTTTATATTTTATAAGTATAGGATGACTGACTTGCCTACCTTCCTAATGAAGCAACATAACAACTCATCGTTAGAATCGCGTACAAAGGTCAGTAGGGTGATTTTTCTTCACAAGTGTCTCACCAGAAATACAAATGTAATTATTCCTGATTGTGTACGTCCCCACTCAACTACGAAAACTAGACACACCCACAGTAGGTCACTTGCCCCAATTTTCGCAAGAACAAAATTGTATCAATACAGCTTTTTTCCTAGAACTGTGTCCGAATGGAATGCCTTACCCTCCACTGTTGTTGATGACAATGACTTTGTACGCGAACTGCAAAACTTGTATTGTGCACCGTCATTGTAATTGATGTTTCATTTGCGTTTCCGTTTCCTTATTGCTCTTATTTTTGCTTCTTCGCTGTCTTTGCGATGTTTTTTTAATTATTTTGTAATCATTGTATAGCACCTCCTGCATGAACCACATGGTGGCCTGCAGTATTGCTAAAAATAAATAAAATAAAATCAGGAAGTTGTCCTGTATGCAAGCCGCACTCTGACATCTGCAGAGAAGAGGTACTCGATAACTGAACATGTGTGCTTGGCTGTTGTCTGGTCCATGCAAAATTTTTGTACGTATCTACATGGTCGACATTTTACTGTTGCGACAGACCACCATGCTCTTTGCTAGTTGTCCACAATCAAAAACTTGTCGGGGCGACTTGGTCGCTGAATTCTCCGGTCACAATCATATGACTTTGACGTAATCTACAAGACCGGAGGACAACATCAAGATGCCCACACTTTGTCACGGTGCCCTTTGCCGCAGTCGTCGGCGCACGTTACATCCCCTGGTTAAATTGGCTATGCGGAGGACGCCTCGTCGATATTGCTACGGGGAGAAGGTGTCTGAAAAATACCTTTACTTTTGGTAAACAGGCAGGCATACAATATGAAGCCCT
Source organism: Rhipicephalus annulatus (assembly GCA_013436015.1). NCBI lineage: Eukaryota > Metazoa > Arthropoda > Arachnida > Ixodida > Ixodidae > Rhipicephalus > Rhipicephalus annulatus. The sequence continues at coordinate 99,228 of WOVY01006326.1, read as the reverse complement.
GTCTGCACGAGCTCGCCCTAAACATCGTCCTCTTTTCTACAATGTTCATTTGTGGCACCCCATAGCATCACCCCCGGCGGCGAAGGCACCGTCTCGGTGCTTGGTTGGTCTTAGTAATATCGCTTCAGCCGAGTGACGTGAACAACGTCAGAACACGATCACGCGCTGGTGGCGTTAAGAGGTTCAATTTCATATTTCACGTCGGTGACTTGGCGCACCACACGGTACGGACCCGAGTACGGTGAAGTCAGCTTTTCGCACAGGCCAACTCGCCGCGACGGCGTCCAGAGAAGGACTGTGTCACCTTGACTGAAGTGGACATCACGATGGCATGCATGGTAGACCTGTCGTTGTCGTTCCTGCGAATCAGACGCCGGCGAGCAATTTCACGTGCCTCTAGAGCTCTAGAGATAACATCGCGGGCATATTCTGACGTGTGGCTAACGGCAGGAAGGAGCATGTCAAAAGGCAACGTAGGTTTTCGTCTGTACAGGAGGCAAAATGGCGAGAAACCTGCAGTGTCATGCCGAGACGTATTATAGGCAAATGTTACAAATGGAAGGGTGGAGTCCTTGTCGCGATGGTCAGAAGAAACGTACATGGCGAGCATGTCCTTGATGGTTCTATTTAGCCGCTCCGTGAGCCCGTTGGTTTGAGGATGATACGCCGTTGTGAACTTGTGCTTTGTAGCGCAGCAGTGTAATATGTCTTGGATAACTTGTGATAAAAAGTAGCGACCCCGATCGGTAAGCAGTTGCCGAGGAGCGCCGTGGTGTAATACGATTTCTTCTAAAAGAAAGTAAGCGACGTCGGTCGCGCAACTGGTAGGAAGGGCCCGCGTGATGGCATACCAAGTGGTGTAATACGTGGCAACTGCTATCCACTTGTTTCCGCTGGCCGATAAAGGAAACGGTCCTAGTAAGTCAACACCTACCCTATAAAATGGTTAGGATGGGATCTAAACGGGCTGAAGGCGTCCCTCTAGAATGGTTCCTGGTTTTTTAGGGTGTTGAAAAGATTTGCATGAGGCGACGTAAAGGCAGACGGATCGGTAAATACCGGGCCAAAAGAAGCGACGTCGAACGCGGTCATAAGTTCTTGAAACTCCCAGGCGACCAGCTGTAGGAATATCAGGCAACTGTGCAAAGACAGTCTGACGCATATGTTGTGGTATGACCAACAGCATCTCAGGTCCGTCAGGATGCATGCTGTAGCGATATAAGACGCCATCTTGGAGCAGAAACATATGGAGAGACGGGGGAGTTGTGGGACCACTAAGCCGAAGGATTATATCTCTGAGGCGAGGATCACGGCGTTACTGATCTCCGATGTTGCTAAACGCAGAAAGTGCCAAAACGCAAGTAGACTCATCGCTTTCAGAAAGGTCTGCTGGGTCTACTGAATGACGCGACAAGCAATCAGCATCCTCGTGGTGGCGACCTGATTTGTAGACAACCGTGTAGGAATATTCCTGTAGCCGTAGAGCCCACCGGCCGAGACGTCCACTAGGATCTTTTTTAAGGACGACAACCAGCATAAGGCGTGGCGATCAGTGACAACCGTGAACGGTCGTGCATACAGATATGGCCGAAATTTAGCCACTGCCCAGACGAGTGGGAGGCATTCGCGTTCTGTGATGGAGTAATTTTGCTCTGCTGGCGATAAAAGACGGCTAACGTATGCAATAACGCGCTCAAAGCCATGCTGTCGTTGTGCCAAAACGGCTCCGATTCGTGGCCGCTGGCGTCGGTAGGCACTTCCGTTGGAGCGCATATATCAAAGTGGCCGAGAATCGGTGGCGTCATAAGTCTACTCGTCAGTTCAACGAATGCTCTGGTTTGTTCAGGTCCCCACACAAAAGTCACATTTTTGTTTAGTAGTTCCATGAGTGGGCGTGCGACGTCAGCGAAATTCCGCACAAATCTACGAAAGTAAGAACAAAGGCCCCCAAAGCTTCGAACATCGTTCGCAGAGGTCGGCACAGGGAAATCTTTGACGGCGCGGATTTCAGGATCGGGACGAACACCAGAAGAATCGACAAGGTGTCCAAGGACAGTGAGCTGCCGGCGGCCAAAGTGACATTTCGACGAGTTTAGTTGGAGCCCTGCTTTGCGGAAAACCGAAAGAATTGTTTAGAGACGCTTTGGGTGAGTTTCGAAAGTTGGCGAAAAAACAATGACGTCATCAAGGTAGCATAAGCAGATTGACCACTTGAAACCGTGAAGAAGAGCGTCCATGATTCGTTCGAATGTAGCCGGGGCATTGCATAACCCGTACGACATTACTTTAAACTGATATAGCTCGTCGGGAGTTATAAATGCCGTCTGTTTACGGTCCAGATCATCAACTGATATCTGCCAGTACCCGAAATGAAGGCCGATGGAAGAGAAGTAATTTGCTCCACTAAGGCAGTCAAGAGCGTCATCTATCCGTGGCAGAGGATATACGTATTTTTTGTAACCTTGTTAAGATTTCTGTAGTCAACACAAAAGCGCCAGCTGTTGTCCTTCTTTCTCACGAGCACAACGGGCGAAGCCCAAGGACTTGAAGAAGGTCCAATGATGTCTCGGGCAAGCATCTTGTCGACTTCTTGCTGGATCACGTGGCGTTCGGTGGAGGAAACCCGATAGGGTCGCCGGTGTACTGGATTTGCATCACCGGTGTTGATCCGATGCTTTGCGACGGTCGTTTGACCTAGGGATTGGTCGCAGAGATCAAAGACGTCTTGATACGACGCAAGAAGGCCACGAAGCGCAAAGACATGCTCGGTCGGGAGATCAGAGGCAATCATTCCAATTATGCAGTCTAGTGTACTGCGCGACTGAATACTTGCAGGTGACGGTGTATCCTCTGTTAAGGCCGATATGTGGTAGTCTCCGGCCGGGGCAAGGGTTGCAAGGGATATTACTCGTGGCAGCACTTCAGAGCAAAGTCCAAATTTCACAATAGGGAGACATGCCACGTTGTCCTTCATTGTGATGATGGTGTGGGGGAACGCAACATTGAGCGAACAGAGTACTGTAGGATTAGGTGAAATGACATAATCGCCGTCAGCCACAGGTGGTTCAGGAGAGATATCGATATACGTCAAAGCTCGACAAGATAGGCGAACAAAGTCGGTGGAGCATTGCTTTGGCGGCGCAGGGACAGGAGGGTCAATGGCGTGTGGTAGGACGAGCTGAACAACACCAGCAGAACAGCCAATTAGGGTGGAATGCTCTGACAGGAAATCGAGTCCCAAAATAATGTCATGTAGGCAGTGGTCCAGTACGTAAAACAGAACAGTGGTATGACGTCCAGCAACAGTGACACGGGCGGCACACATCCCGGTGACTGCTGGTGTTGCACCATGAGCTACTCGGAAAAGAGTGATCGGAGCAGGAGTGAGCACTTTCTTGAGTCGAGTACAAAGGCTGGAGTTCATGACTGATATGTGAGCGCCGGTGTCAATGAGTGCTGCCACAGAAGTACCGTCAACATTTACTTTAATCAAGTTGCTGTGTTCGGGTATCGTGTGTAGAGGAATTTCGGGTCGGGTCATCGAAGCAGACTCACCTCTAGGAGCTGCGCCCGTCAGTTTTCCGAGGACTGGTGGTAGGAGGGTGAGGGGGAGCGACGTCGGTTAGTTGAGTGGGACAGGCGTCCAGAAGGCGACGAGGAGCGGCTTGGTTGGGTGGACCTGGATGACGAAGCATCATCTTTTGCCGTGTAGATCGGCATCAGAGAGTCAGCAGGTGGGCGTCGGATGTTGGCATAATGCGACCATGGCTGCCAACCCCAGGAAGTGCAGCAATGATGTAAAATATGGCCGACTCGTCCACAGTTGAAGCAGATCGGCCTGTCATCGGAAGTTCGCCATTCTGCCGGGTTCCGGTAACGTGGGCGGTTGTTCGGTCCGCGGGACGTATTAGGTGTACTGGGCAGTCGGTAGTCAGGTCGGTTAACGGGGCATAGCGTCTGAAGTCCAGCGTTGGCCAGTTACTGGCGTACGACACTCTTGATCAAAGAAATCGTGGCGCGAGAGTCGTCAGGGGCCTGGACCTGGTCAGACAGGGGAGGTGCTGCCTCTATTTCGTGACGCACTATGCGCACGATATTGTCGGAAGCAGCAGGGGCTGACGGCAGACGGGCGTCCTCGCAGGTAGATGTTGCAGCCGTGTTGGGAGACGCGAAAAGTGTGGAGTGATACGGTGACTTTTCACGTCTTCGAAGCGTCGGCATTCATTAATGACGTCGTCTACGGTCGATGAGTTTCGAAATACGAGGAGGTTGAAGGGATCATCGGCGATTCCTTTGAGAATGTGTGCGACCTTTTCAGATTCTGGCATCTTGTCATCAACCTTCCGGCAGAGGGTGAGCACATGTTGTATGTATGTGACGTACGACTCGGTGCCGGACTGGAGTCGAGACGCTAGTTATTTCTGCGCAGCACGACGACGCCCGATGGGCTTGCCGAAGAGATCAATGAGTTTCTGCTTACAGATGTCCCAACTCGTGATATCTTCCTCGCGGTTGGAAAACCAAACTGCAGCGGGACCATCAAGGTAGAAAATAATATTGGCCAACATGAGCGTCGGATCGCAGTTGTAAAGAGCGCACACCCTTTCGTACAGCTGAAGCCATTCCTCCACGTCAGTACTGTCCCTGCCCGAAAATGTGCCTGGGTCACGCGGTTGAGTCAGGACGACGGTGCGGTTAGTAGCAGCTGGATGCGGTGCTGTTGGTTGCTGCATAGTTAGACGAAGTACTGTTGGGGTAGTCTCCGAAGAATGCTCATGCTCGTCTTGATCAGGCATCGCACAGGCGGCCAAGGAACGTAGAATCGTCGTGGTGTTGACTGTGGGAAGACCCGCACTCTCCACCAAAATGTTACGGGGAGAAGGTGTCTGAAAATTACCTTTACTTTTGGTAAACAGGCAGGCATACAATATTGAGCCCGCTCTGCACGATCTCGCCCTAAACATCGTCCTTTTTTCTACAATCTTCATTTGTGGCACCCCGTAGCAATATCATCCATTTCTTCCCTACCTTCATCCACCCGTTAGTCAGTAGTTACCACTCACCAGCGAGCCGATTCTTATTGCACTGACCTCATTGATCGGCTCACCGGTGCCTCATCTTCCCCAAATGCCAGGCTCGGGAAACAACTCCGGCTATTCTAGTTGGAGGACGATGTGCTATATCGATACATTTTCCACCCGGAAGGCCACCGATGGGTTCCCGTCGTACCACGTGCACTGCGCACTGATGTTGTTCTGCGTGCTTTCCCCGACGACCCGACGTCAGAACACTTGGGTTACTACAAAACACATGAGCGCATCCGCAGTCAATTCTTCCGGTAGGGTCTTTCTACGACGGTAGCTAAATATATTGCCTCGTGCGCACTTTACCAACACCGCAAGCGGCCCACTACTGCTCCAATTGAGACCCTACAACCACTTTCTTGCCCAGCAGAGCCGTTCTCTGTCATCGGAACTCACCTCTTCGGGCCCCTCCCAACTACATCAGACGGAAAAAGATGGATCGTCACCGCAGTTGATCACTTGACCCGGTACGCTAAGACGGCCTCCATCACTTCAGAAACTGCTTCCGAAGTAGCAACTTTCTTCTTGAATGCTATTTACCTACGTCACGGAGCCCCTCGTGTTCTTTTGAGCGACCGGGGCAAGGTATTTCTTTCGAGCACGCTCAGTGAAGTTCTTCAAGCATCAAAAACAGTTCATAAAACAACATCTAGCTATCACCCACAAACCAATGGCTTAACGGAAAGATTTCATCGCTTGCTATGCGTCATGCTGTCGATGTATATCCGACCGGATCATCGCAACTGTGATGCAATTCTCCCCTTTGTCATGTGTGCATATATCACGTCAGTTCAATGAACCACAGGCCATTCTCCATTTTTCTAATTTTACGGATGCAATCGACATCACCACTCGATGTTTGATTCTTTTCTGGTCGCATCAACGCTTCACCATTTATTTGCGACCAGTTTCTGTCCCGTGTTAGTCAATGCCATCGTCTTGCCCGTGTAAACACCGAAGCTAGCCAAAAAAGTCGCAAACGTCGTTACGATGCCACTCATCGCATCGTCCTCTACAGCCCCGGCGATGATGTACTTCTCTGGACTCCTGCACGAACGCCTGGCTTATGCGAGAAGCTTGAGTCACGCTATCTTGGCCCTACAAAGTTGTTGAACAGACCTCGCCCATGAACCACCGTATCACACCTGTTCATGCCCCCACTGACCAACGCTGCCATAGGACAGAGGTTGTGCACGTTTCGCGTCTCAAGCCCTATCGTATGCGTTCCACAACGTGAATCGCGGCCAGGCTGACCGCTTTCGTCGACGGGGGAAATTAGTGTGAGCATTCATTAGACTTCATCTTCCTCATCTGTCAATAACCACCATCAGTCTTCACTTCGGCTTCTTCATCATCGGTGCCATCTTGCTGTTGATTGAATACAGCGGCAGCTGAACCGTGGTATATGTATATATATATATATATATATATATATATATATATATATATATATATATATATATATATATATATATATATATAGAGAGAGAGAGAGAGAGAGAGAGAGAGAGAGAGAGAGAGAGAGAACTTCATGGACGGGCTCGCAGGTATATATGAATTCGCATACACAGAGCTGACACGACACGTTTCCTTTAAGATGCCGCAAAGTTCAATCATGCTTTAACAGGCTGAGGAATGTCGTCCGAATCAAATATGCGACACTCATCTCGCTATCACACCTGTTTCTCTGATTATGATTTCGCGGTTAAAATCTGCAGATACCACAATGAATTGTTTAATAAATTTATTATGAATGTTCGTCGTCAGGATGAAGAACTTAACAAGCGTCAACGAGCATACATCCATGTTGAAGTGCCAAACATCGAAACATACAATCAGCGAACCCCCCGTTTTCAATGTATACTACATATTTATTTACCTCTGTAAAGGCACGTTTTACTTTCGTCTTATAGGCTGATTCCCTTGATGGAGGAATCAACCATCTTTTTAACGAATAATGGCTTTTATCTTTTTTTATAACAGGTATTACACGTTTTTGCATATATTGAGGCTTGCGCGTGTTATAATTTGCCTTGTTGCTAATAGTTTGAACACTGTTTCTGGAGAGTGCAATTATTAATATTATTGGTATTGCTATATTACTGTTATTAACTTATTCTAAACTTCTCAACCCTTTTTTTAAATGTATAGTTTGTGGTGTTAGAGGCGTGTTACAGTCACTGTATTTGTATTAAGACTTCTTAAGGGACCCCCGGGCACCTGCATAAATAGGCCTATAAAACGGGGTAAAAAAATTTCTTTGAAAGAGCAAAATGTAGGTGGTTATAAAGGTAAACTACCCTCGCTGCTTCATTTCAAATTAGTCGTTAGTTGTATATGATTGGTGTACACAGTGTTTGTGTACACCAATCACTTTTACGTAAGGCAACAAATGAAGCGAAAATAATGTATACCATGATAGCCCCTATGTACGACCATGTAAAAAAATAAGAGAATAAATGATTTTTGATACGGCATATTGCTTGCATTGGTTCTTCAGCATTGAATTTTTTCTGTGTGTCACAAAATCGCCTGCTTGGTAAATGGCATCGCAAAGATGGAGAGCATCTCCTAAATGTATTTCATGTAAGCTAGCTGCCAATCACACAAGCAGCGGCTATTTGAAGCAGCGGGCGAGATGGATACTTGCAGCATAACAGTGTTTAGTAGTTTCTGCGCATGTACATCTCTGTGAGCTCATACTAGCTGAGAGAAAGAAGAATAGAGAGAAATAAGCAGCGCTGCACGTGTGTTCTTCTTTGCTGCCCGAGATGTATTTTGAGCTGTAAAATACAATCAACTTGAGTTGAAACCAACTAGCCCGACTCTTTACTAAGCCTTCATGGTGCTAAAACAACGGTCTCTCACCTTCTACCTAGTCCAGTGGGTCAAGTTGCGGAGCAAGCTTAAACGCTGAGCTTCATACTGAGCTTGAGCCCACTGCTTCATTCGTGGCCACTTTGCAAGCTGCAGGTATGGCTCCAAATTACCATAAACAATGCGGAAAAAGTTTATTAGAGACTAAGGAGAAACATTTTTTGGCGTTTTAGACGGAAAAACTTAAACATCAAAATGATTCGTCCCACTCATCGGTTCGCAACAGCTTTGACAGAGCAGCGGTGATCATATATCCTTTTCAAAGAAAATTATTTTCCAGAAGCGGCAAATGCTTTTACTGGTGTTTAAAATATTTGCGCGTTCCCACCCGTAAATGCATCAACGATTCGCAGCAGAATAAAAGCATGAAAAACTAATGTAAAGTGTAGGGCCCCTGTTCAGGGCTTGCCTGCTCTGCAATATATACTACAGCACAAGAAAGCGTCGCATGAATGCGAAAGCGTTGCATAGGCAACCCGCACCTCAAAGAGCCTACAAGGAATCTCTTCACAGCGGAAACGTTGGCAGCAATATTTCAAGTTGTGACATTGCCTTGTACCATGTTTTGATCTCTCGTAAGAGCATATTTGAGTGAATAATTACTGTTGTGACGGAAAACTTCGCTTTACTTGTTCCCCAGCGTGCGGCCAAGAGTAACCACTGTCGAAAGTGGGGTGGGGGGGGGGAGGCTCAGCTTTTTTCTCCCAACGTTTTTCAGTGGGGGGCTAGCGCCCCCTTGCCCCCCCCCCGCTTATACGCCTATGTAGACATCATCAGGGACAAGAATTAAAAATGTTATTAAGCTGTTCTTTAGTTAGTTGTGTTCGGTTACTATATCTAAAGGGAGGACTGAAGTTCACTCATAGAACTATTTACAGTAAATAGCGGGCCACACTCAAGCTGCAGGCGCATTTCAATGAAAGTAAAAAAAAACATGTCCTGAGATATACTCAAAATACAGCTTATAGTAATACTAATGCACTAATGTAATAGATATTACTTAAAAAGTTAAAAAATCGTCGGTGGTTTGTGGGCTATTTCCAGGAAAAATCTGTAATCGGTAATTTCGTAATGTATTACTATTTCCTGGGAAAATGTGTAATGGGTAATTTCATTGTGTGACAAGAAAACCGTCGCCACTTTAAGAGGATCGTTACCTTACAAATGAAGTAACCGAGATGTTATGACATTCCAGTAAAATGTGACCTAATACCAGCAATATATTATTTCTGCAAACACAAGTGATAAGTTAACACGTGACGTTATAGATATGAGAAATTCGGTCAAAGTTTCCGCAGCCCTCCACTACGGCGTCTCTCACAATCATTTGGTGGTTTTTGGGACGTTAAACCCCACATATAAATCAATCAATCAATCAATCATATATGAGAAATTATCTCATAATGTGATGGTGTGCATGCGTTCATGTACCATGGTTTCTCACTTCTGAAATAAAAAAAAAAGCATTTGATGTCTAGCGCCCTTTCTGTTCGCGCTACTTCTGTGTGACCACTTTTTTTCATTTTATGCTCCAAATATGGGAGCAAATGACTTAAACCAACTAGCGGGCATCACCACTTGACTGTTAGTTGTAACAAGTACGATACAATTGTGATCCAAACAACAATACCACGCAAGGCGCGCCTCAACCACACGGCGCCTCCTCATCATAAAGAGCATATTTGAAACCTGAGGGGCACCATGTCATCCAGGAATGCTGTTAAGTGAGCGGGGTTTGACAACATACCACCACCACCAAAATTTGAGTAAGAGGAGCATGTTTCCTAGCGTCAGATGAGCATCGTGATTTTGCAAGTGTTAGTCGATAGCACGCGTCACTTGGGGGCCGGAAAACTGCCTGGTGCTAACTCGCTGCTGTCACTATTTTACAGCATCACGATAGGTAGGAGTGCAATCACCTGTTTAGCAAGACGTCTTAGCAAGGCGTGGGGCTGGAGCTAACTGTGATGCCACACATGAAAACTATGCATTGACTTTGGCTTCAGACCCCCTCCACATGCAATTTCTCGCTCTACGCTGTGCGACCCGCCGGTGGTAGTGTTTCACCGATTGTTACTACTAAATAAGGAGGCATTCAGAACCGCAGGTAGTCACATCACTCCATTAAAGTTTTGAATTAGGCGGTATTGTAAACGCCGATGGCCCTTTCATTCGTCCTATTCCTCGAGGTTTACGAGCTCCATCGAGCGTGCTGAAATAAACTGAGCGTACTTTCATTTCAAGACAATGGAAGAGATAACTACTACAAACCTCCGGCGGCGGGAGCGTGGAGCAAGTGCTTGTAGGGGGCCTGGACGTGCTGGCCGGTCGGCATACCCCTGGACACGATTATCAATGCGACGGCGCTCACTAGGAGCGCTGCGGCGAAAGCGAGCAGCGCCACGCACAGAGTCCTCTCCCATGCGACATCGTCGTCTTCGCTTTGACCCTCGCTCGAAGAGGGCTCGGACGCGAAGAACATTCTCTCTGGGACGCTAGCGTGTCGCCGGCCTCGCATGTACACCGGTGGCTCGTGAGGGCCTTGCCATCTTTCTAGGTGGTGTCGCCGAGGGTAACGGCGTGGTGACCGACGAGACGACCGGTAAGGTGACCGGCGAGGTGACCGGTGAGGTGACCGGCGCCTCTGCGAGGCCCGCTGGCTTCTTCGGCCGAGAGGCGCGTGCAACGGCGACAAGTCATGCAAGTCTGTTTCGTGTCGCCGAGGCCTGTTCGAGGCGGCCCATTTCGCCCACTTGAGTGGTCTCCGATGACTACCCGAGGAAAGCACCGATTGACTGTCTGATGAACGGGAGAACCATGGCATGGTGTCCCAGAATACTTTGACGGTCGCTTTGTGGCCAGAACAGAAGATTACTGGTAGAAATGGTAGGGCCTGGAGACTGTGGGTCAGACCCACACCGGGGAATCAGTCAAGATTCGGTCAGGTTTAAAAGTACTTGCGGAATTAAAGTTCAATCTTTGATTATTGAACACAGAAGTGTAAATAAATTGCATTTGCGAATACAAAATAATAAATAGGTTTGAAGCAATAAATTCGAGAATCTCGAAGAAAATGATTTAGAAAACTAGATTTTAAAACTTCAATCTTTTTAATTCCTGCAACCAGTAATCTTCCCTTTACTGTAGCTAAAAGAGAAAGCTCTGAAAGACAGTACAATTTGTGCCTTGGGATATAAAAAGACGGAAAACAGAACCAGAAGTAATTTTGCGGAAATCGGAGTACCTCTTACAAAAGGTGAGATTTTGCTGCACACCCAGCAAAAATAACAATTAGGAGAAGCTGTCCACTCAGCTCTTTGTACACGAAAGTTTAGATAGTAAGCCTGACAACGTCGTTTGTGATTGCAACTTGAACTGCTCGTAATTGAAATACTTTAGTACTTCACGGATTGAAATTCTGCTGTTTGAGTTTGATCGCTGATGCGTCACTTAAGTTATCATCATCTTGCTCCCAAAGCTCGCACACATAATTAAAATGGATGCCAGCAAGAGCTGAATCACCGTGTCATTAGGTATGACGTACCTACGGCATCTGTAATTTCATTTAAAGTTATCCACAATAATGACAGGAACATCATCTGCAGAGTGTGCTTTCTGCCCACTACATTAAATGCACATAGAATGGTCTGAATCTGACGCAAGGATGAAAGAAGTGGAGCAAATAAAACCATTGAACATTATTTTGACTCATGTCGTAACTATGCATTAATTAGGAAACGACTTTTAGATATTCCATTTGTGAAGCTAGGTTTAAACTTAACCACAAATGTTCTAAGTTTTCGTGCCTCTGTTTTGGGAAATTGCCACAGAGATGCAATCGATGCGGTGTGTAATTTTATTCAAGACTCTAAACGTTTTTCAACATAAAGCCCACGTTAACAGGTACTCAAAAAAACACGCGTCGAAAAGTAATTTTTCAAATCAGGATAAATCCGTGACATACCAAGTTAATCGGGTTTGGCAAAACCAGCTGTCTGGTCAGCTCCCAAAATCAAGTTATAGCTATTAGTGTCTACATTCTTGTTGATTCTTTTTCTCACTATCTAAATCATTGGTTTCTTTTTTTAACATACTGCCTTCTCTATACAACCTCCCTTCCCTTTTTTTCTCTTTGTAAGCAATAATGCAGTTATCGTCCATATGAGATTATATGTTCTCTTTACCAATCCCCCAGAAAGGGTACGAGCCATGGATTAGAGGCTACGAACAAACAAACAAAGACTGGAGACAATTTTACAATTTTTGTATTTCTGCAGTATTCGTTGTATGACGACGTTATGAGCAGAATGATCACGCATTTGAGAGTTTGTGTTGGAGAAATTATTCAAAATATGTTAGCTTGAGCGTAACACAGCTTTAACCCTTTCAGCCCTGGAGATGTAATTGGTCTCATGACACAAAGTTTTCATAGCAAGCCTGAAACAAAAGAAAAGTGGCTAATCCTTGAGGAACTACTTCCTCAAATAATCCTCACTGAGGCCAAGGCCCACATTGGTGGCATTTCTGCATTAGATGAAGCAACAGAAGCTTGACCGAAATAACGGGTGAACGACAAGGCGTGAATGCTCATGTGGGTCGATGCCAGTTATGGGTTGAAGTCTCAAAGTTACTTCAAGAAATCCCACATTGGCAAGTAAGACTTTGCTCCAGATTCAGTGTGTTCTGGTGAGTAGCAGGAATAAAGAAGCTATTTTGCTCATTTCACCACTGAGCCATAGATGACATAATTTTACATTAGTATGTAAAATCCATAAATATTTTCAACGCTGGCTAATATTCTGGTTTTTGGTCTTCGGAGGTCCTAATCAATACAAGATCACACGTAATAATATTATCCGATTGAAATAAAAAGTATTCGGGCCAGAAAGGGTCCAACATATAAAATGTAAAATAATGACATTCTCGCAAAAAATTCAAATCATTGCTTTTCGTATTACATAAATACAAGCTTAGTGCATCAGGCATCAGTGTACAATATCTAGGCGCTAATCTTACACCAGCCTTCCTGGACCTTTCATATACACAACCATAATGCGCACACGCTTCCAACTCTTACGGATATATTGGCCGCAACTTGCCCACTTGACATTTGGAAAACTCCCGTTTCTAACATTTGTATGTCCGCTGCTTCAATTCGCGCCTCCCATATGGCCTCCTTATAAGAATACCTAATCCATTTGTTAGAAGTTGTCCGAAATCGTGCTAGTTGATTGATTTCCCGCGATTACAACTATCAGTCAAGCGCAACGCAGATACAACTCAACCTTTCCTAAGTACTCACTTCCAAGTAATCGTCGTGACATGGCACTCTTGTCGTTACTCGATAGATATGTTTACCAAAAAAGGCATCAGACTTACCATTGGTACGCACGTCCTGCACATCACGACGTCTTCACAACAACTTAAGCTACAAGCGCATCTATGGAAACATTCACGCATTGAAATTCTCGGCTTTACCACAAGCCATTCTCCTATGGAATTCACTTTGAAATGACACTGTTGCGCAAGCAGATAAGGATAAATTCAGACAACTCTTGATTCTACAGTATTCATCGTAACAAATATTACAATCACCACATTATACATCGAGCCATATCGCGCCATAGAAACTTTTTCTTTTCGTTGAGCGAAGTATGTGTAAAGCTCCGTGCTACGAATTCCTTTCTACTTTGCTTTCTTGTTTCTATGAGTGCACTAGTGATGTACATTTTTTACACGATTTGCGTGCCACTGTTTTTTGCAAAAATGAGTGCTATTTTCCATTATTTCTGAGTCATGTTTTATTAGTATTACTCTGTTACCTAATAGCTCGTGGCTATTTCAACCTTTCCTGCGTATTGTTTTCATATTATTGTGCTGATAGTTAGTAGTTTGTGCTATTCCTAATATTATTTTGACATGTAATTAAATTTGTTTCACCGTCTGGCAAGTACGTTACCGTTACACTTTTCCGGCTCATGTGTTGCATTCTTTTCCCTTTCTTTTTGTGATGCTCCCCTTATTCAATGCTCTCCGAGGAGCCTGTAAGGTACTTGTAAATGAAATAAAATAAAAATAAAAATGAAACATATAATGCTTCCTTACATGTACACAGCTAGTACAGACGTTCACCTGCACACTCTTCAGAGCTTGTGCTTCGACTTAATATTCGGAATGCTGTCATGCTACACAGCCAATAAAAATGAATTCAAACGCCGAGAAGAGAATGAAACCTAATCCTCATGTTAGGAGATTAAATAACTAACGAACATTTACCTCCCCGAATGTGAAGATTGGCTTTGAAAAAGCACCTTAAAGGCTAGAGCAAACAGTGCTGCTGTGTCACAACTAGGCGAGGAGTTCGATGCGCTGGCCTATGCAAAATCGAATGCTGCTTACCGTTTTTTATATGGCATCTTGAATAGGCTGCTGATTTTAACCGTTAATAAACTGGTTTGGAAGATATTCCCGTGTCGGCGTCGTTGGTTGTGAGCAAAAAATCATCAACTTTATCTGACCAAAAAGTTGAGAAAGATTCAAATGAAATGAATACTAATAAACAACGCCAGGCCTGCACCGAAGGCGCAGCACAGTCACAGCGAAAGATAGAAGAGTGGCCTTTCAGAGCTTTTTCTAAACACTCATTCGGTAACTGCTGCAAGCACACTGGCTGGGTACCCACTACGGTATTCTATTCATAATTTCTGGGTATACCAGCTAGTAGGCCAGCATTTCCAATGCTGCCCTTTGTCATTTTTATAAGAAGTGTGGTGTCCGCCAAATAGCTGCAACGAATTTTGTGCCAATTGTTTATGCTGTGGCTGACGACGATGAGGAATTATGCCTGAAGTGGGTATGTGCCACAGTTAATAGGTGATCAAGGACAAGCTTTTGTAATGGGTTGGAGTATTGAAAGACACACTCGTTACGCTACTCGCAATGTGTGGCACCTGGCTTTTTTCCTTTTGCTGTTCTAAAATACTTTATTACTCATATTGATGCGAGGTCAATATACATGTCGCACGTACCCTTTTTTAGTACTGCTACAGTTGTCAAAAACAATTTGCGATGCTAAAGGTAGATCTTGCAAAAGCCTTTGTTCGTGTGAACAATTCACTTCATGTTTTCTCTTTTTGTACATAGAAATATGGCTCCGTATTGCCTAAACATGTCAGGCTTTGTTAGAATTATCCTTCGATCCGTTTATTTGTTAATGGTCACCTCTCTAAACCTGTTTTTATTGGCTAGTCTGTAAAACAAGGATGCCAAAGATCACTGCTTCTGTTCACCCTTTATCTTGAATCGTTGTGCTTGAGCATAATACAGATGAATCATATTCGAGTATTCAATATACTAGGCAACGAGTAAAAGTTAACTGAGCTGTGCGAAAAAAATTGAAGTATGAAAGGAAGACACCTCGACACAGGTTCTTCGTTTTTTACTTGTTTTTTTCCCTTAGCTCAATCAAGATGAATTACCAACTCGCCCAACAGTCCGTGCTTCTGAAGTTTAAGTATTGGCTTATGCAGATGATGTAGCAATCTTTTGCACCGATAAACCAAGTGTTAAAATTGTGATACCTACAATTTAAAGTTTGGCGTTGTTTCAGGAGCTCATTTAAACTCTTCACAAAGTTTACGGTTATGTTTGGCTCATGCGGCAGTACATCGAGCAATTTTGCAGAGATTAATCAGACCAGCATTCAACCAAAGTGTATTGGTGGGCCACTAGATGCGCATGGATTTCACTGACGCTATTGCAAGGAGCGCGCCGCTATACTAAAGGATGAACGCATGGATCTACGGATGGATGGAAGCAAGACGGACTTAAAGACGGGTGGACAGAAGCATGGGTATACGGACTGTTGGGCGGAAGCACAGACAAATGACCCAACGAATGGACGTATGGACGGAGTGACACATGGACGGCCGGATGGACGCTTCGCCCCACTCATCATCATTAACTCCGTGGATACGCTGGGAAAACCACTAACGTCGTCAAATATATTATTTCCAAGGACGCATACACAGAACGCCATCTATCAAACAACTCATAAACAAGAGGTGGCTAGGCTTTGCTACCATGAATGCACAGCATTAAAAGACCCACGGCATAAGGAAGTTAGGCCCTGACCAATACGAGAGACTAGTGGTCAGCTGCCAACTCGTAATGAAATCACGTGCTACGTGACGCCAAACAGGCTGATAAAGAGTGTCTCACACTCGTCGCCATGGCTACTCGTGGCGCTGACTGACACTCCCACGTTTAAATTCACATAGATACCCTATAAAGTTGCTTGGGGGATAGCTGTCGTGGTAGCTCAGTGGTAAAGCCTAGAACGCGTTATTCGAATGTCGTAGCAGGTTCGGATCCTGCCCACAGCAAGTTATCTTTTCACCCACTTTTCTTTCTTCACCTTCACATTACAATTGGCCTAGTAACTTCCCCTATAGTTTTCTTGTCATTATTGTCTGTTAGATCAGATTCATATTGTGTCGAAACACGAACAAATGAACCTTTATGTATACACTTTTCGATATATATATATATATATATATATATATATATATATATATATATATATATATATATTTAAGAAATAAAGAAGCACACTTACGAAAATTTGACAGTTGTTTACTCTACGTTCGTCAGGATTAACAGAAATACGAGTGTGGCTGCTTTTATGGGCAGGCATGAACACGTCAGTGCAAAACACGTGCGATCAGCATGTGAGTGTCACAAAAATTCTTTGAAACCGCCGTGACTACACTAAAAAACCATTAAAACTGTAATACAATAGACACGATTGTGTGCATGTAAAAAAGCGTTTGTACCATTCACCATTGACGACGAGGACCACGCATGAAAAATAAAAAGATATAAAAAATAAAAAATAAATATGTGATAACCTTTAGGAAGTATATAATACGTTAGGGATGCTTCCTTAAATATTTCGCAAAAATGAGAACGTCAGGCCATCGTAGAAATGCAAGACACTTTGCCAACACATTTTTTATTGCCGCATAATCAACTAGTGAACTTGCGAATCAAGAACGATTCTCGAATTTCGCGATCATGGTGCGATTTAAAGCCTGATTTTAATAGTGTCACCATAATCTTGTCAAACGAATGACCTGGGAGATGAAAATGCTTAGACGATGGAAGATGTAGCAAACTGTTAACGTTTGATTTGTGGTTGTTGAAACGGATGCGAAAAGGTGTCTCGATTTGACCGATGTATTGCAAGTGGCAGATTGAGCATTCATGTAAGTAAATGATGTTGCTACTATCGAAGTTTAAGTCTCCTTTAATCCTAAGTGAAAAGTTAGATGCCGTGCTTTTAGGAACAGTCGCAGTGGTCATGTGCGCACAAACTTTACATCGCGTTTTTTTACAGGGGTGACAGCCAACGGGAGCAATGAATCTAGTCTTGGAAGAAGTTACCATGTCGCGCAAGTTCCTTGATCTCTGATATACAACCCGCGGTAATTCAGTGAAGATGTCTTTAAGCCGATCGCTCAGTGTCAGTAAGTTGTAATGCTTTCTGAGTATATGCGACACGTTAGGAATGGATGCAGAATGCGTTAGAACGAGGTTGGTTCGGGAAGGTGGCACTAATCGCTTGTTCTTGCTAATGAGCTCTTTCCGATCGAGACATTTGGCCCGCCGGAGAGCGTCGTCAAATATTTGTGAAGGATATTGTTGTTCGGTTAATGCTTTATGGAGCTGGTCACAGTTGCGAGTGAATTCCCTGTTCTCCGAACAAATTCTTTTAAAACGGGGGAGCTGGGCTATAGGGGATACTTGTTTTGCAGTGTTTGGCATGGCTACTTTTAAAATGAACATATCTTTGTCGGTCAGTGGACTTTTTGTATAAGTTTGTCGTTAGTTTACCATTGGTTAAAGCTACATTGACGTCAAGGAAGATTATGGTGACTGGTGAATAAGAGTGGGAAAAGGAGATGGGTAGTTTTTACTTTGTTGAAGTCTGCAATGGAAGAATGTAATGCCGCTTCACCATGGTGCAAATTTAAGAAAATGTTGTCAATGAAGCGTTTGTAATAAAGTGGTTTAAGGTCACGAGTGGCGAGAAAGTTATTTTCTAGAATGCCCATAAAGATGTTCTTGGGAGGTATTGTTGACGAAGATGACATAGCTCGTTTACGTTCGCCTTTGTTGAAAGCCCGTTCCTTTCAAAAAATGCCATGCCCCTCTTGCTTCTTTGGAACGTTTCTTCCTCCCCTTTTTCTTTTCTTTTTTTTCTTCTTTTTTCGTTATTGTTAATATTTTTCTTCTGTCCTCTTCCTTCCTGTCTTAAAATGCTATAAAAGAAGGCACGAAATATGTAGATAGTATAAAGCCTTGAAAAAAGACGGGATTTTCGTCGAAACGTCGGCTGAATAAACAAGTTGTTGCGCATCTACTCATATATATATATATATATATGTATATATATATATATATATATATATATATATATATATATATATATATATATATAGACAAATAAGTGTCTGAGGTATGGCCGGTGGTGGCTCAGTGGCTAGAGCGTGGGCGTGTTGTTCGGGGTCGTGGTTTCGATTCCTGCTCACGGCGGGTTACTTTTTTCTTTTTTCACCCAATTTTTCTTCTTTTTTGTATTACTTTGCTTCTAATGACTTCCCCTGTGCATTCCTTGGCGTTGTCTGTTGGATATATATATATATATATATATATATATATATATATATATATATATATATATCCAACAGACAACGCCAAGGAATGCACAGGGGAAGTCATTAGAAGCAAAGTAATACAAAAAAGAAGAAAAAAAGTGGGTGAAAAAAATAACCCGCCGTGAGCAGGAATCGAACCCACGACCCCGAACAACACGCCCACGCTCTAACCACTGAGCCACCACGGCGGCCATACCTCAGACACTTATTTGTATATATATATATATATATATATATATATATATATATATATATATATATATATATATATATATAAATGAGTAGATGCGCAACAACTTGTTTATACAGCTGACGTTTCGACGAAAATCCCGTCTTTTTCAAGGCTTAATACTATTTACATATTTCGTGCCTTCTTTTATAGGAAGTAAGAGGAGAGAAGAAAAATATTAACGATAACGAAAACAGAAGAAAAAGAAAAAAGAAAAGAAAAAGGGGACAAAGAAACGTTCCAAAGAAGCAAGAGGGGCATGGCATTATTGGAAAGGAACGGGATTTCAACAAAGGCGAACGTAAACGAGCTATGTCATCTTCGTCAACAGTACCTCCCAAGAACATCATGGGCATTCTAGAAAATGACTTTCTTGCCACTCGTGACCTTAAACCACTTTATTACAAACGCTTCATTGACGACATTTTCGACATATACATTGACGACATATATATATATATATATATATATATATATATATATATATATATATGCAAGACTACTAAGTTTTTGAAAATGTTTTGACCACATGTATCCATCCACTAATGGAATCAATGTTATGGTAAGTATTATACACAACTCGCCAAAAATTATGTTTTGATTATATTCCACACGAAAAAGCTTAATCTATGAAAACACGCTGCAATTCGAAAGTGGTAGCACTGAGTACTGGCTAAAAATGGTTGCACGTGTAAACAGTTCGCGTCCCTAGATAGCCACATAAAGAATGCGATTTGAGTATTTGATATGTGAGGTTCAACGTCCCAAAGCCACCATGTGGTTATGAGAGACGCCGTAGTGGTAGGCTCTGGAAATTCCGAGCACCTGCGATTTTTCAAAAGGTTGCGAATTGTGCGAGGAGAACCTGCACTTGCCGTTCACCACACTCGCTTTGCATTATAAGCGTTAGTCCATTAAGTATGTTGCACTTCTTATGCACAACATACGTGTTCTTTTCTATCGCATGGTGTCACGGCTGCGAAAAATACTCCCATTCCCACTGCAGCATAAGGTGGAATATTGAAAAAAAAAGACAACGTCGAATGACTTCGCGTTGGGACCTTCATTCCTATAGGCACCAGGCAATGCAGTTTACGAGACCTGAGGGTAGCGCCAGGACACACTGTCTAGCGAGTAGGCGCAGGAAAATCGAGTCCTCCAATGCGTAGCCCAACGAGTACACGCAGCGAAAGAGGACTTGCACATCCATATTATTTTCTTTTTCCGTTGTGAGCAGTGACTCACGACTTATTATGTAAGCGCCCGAAAGCGTTCGTTTAAAACGTTTCAGGAAGGGCACTGACACTTCAGCGTGTCACTTTGTTAAGCGAGCGTTTCATTTTCTTAGTATCCCTAGTGGTTGCTACCAATAATGCTGAGGCTGCCCAAAACGCTTCGTCACACCCTCTTGACCACTGTTGGGTGCCTACAGCACACTGAACAAATCCAAGTATTTGTATTGAGTTTGAAGACAAGATCTTCGTTCTCATACCGCTTCCTCCACGGCTCATTGCATGAGCTACAGTATCGGGTGACCCACATAGACTGCGCTTCGTGAGAGCACACTTTGAAAAACACTTGCCGTCCTGTGGTGCAGGTCAGAGATAGAATGAGTTGCATCAGTGTGGATAGTTTTCCTAGTTACTGCGGAGGTTTATCTTCGTTGCCGCAGTGCATCGAAGCTGTCTGACTTCCTTACTCGATTCGTGATATTGAGCAGTCGGCTACACAGCTATGAAACTATAGTGACTTCCGTAGTCGAGACACACTGTATACAAGCACGGGGACGTCTTCTTTTGTGCCCAGAAGCTGAGCCTTTGGTTAGGTAAGGCTAGATACCGCGATAACAGTTTCTTATCGTCGAGTTCCTGCATGTCGTCGTGCTACTTTGTTGCTTTGTGGCTTCACGTACCCTTTTACGGGCGCGATGGACTTTCACCACTCTCTGTCCCTCCAGCGATACTGCTTAACCGAGTCAGTATATAAACTGGGCATGACGATACACAGCCAGCCGCCGTAGTCCTCCGTTTCTTCGAACGAGTAGTATGACCACCATGGTAAGCGCTAGCATACTTTAGCTACCACAGATTCATTGCTGTAAGTAATCATAATTGCGCATGGACCTGATGTCAAAACTATGTGCACCTAATCAGCAGCGTTATTTTAGGAAAATGAATCACGCATTTCTCGCTTTTCCTACAAGGCCTATCGCATACTAGGTGGTCATTGTGGCCTCCTTGTCGGTCATGAACGACTAGAATATAGGCACTCAAAAGCAGGCAACAGAATTGACACCAAATTTGCCTTCCGTGACCTTCAGTGCTATTTATTTCGCACAAAAGTGCCTACAAAAAACCTTGATATTTCACTTTGCAAGTTCTTTGTAATGTCACTTGTTGAGCACTGAACCTCAATTATTCCAGTGTTCAGGACGTCTAATTTACCTTCTTTGTTTTATGGATATCCATATATGTTTTTGTATCTTGATGCAATATTTATTTTTATGTAATTTACCTCTGTCTGGAAGTGAATGCATGAACCAGATTATGAGAGCGCCTTCTTTCATAGTGACCTCACAACAAAAAGAAGCTTGCTAGCTTAGTAGTCAAAATTTAGGCGCACCTTTTCAAATGCCTGAAAATTTCACAAGAACGTTAACTCAAGGCACTTGTATAATTCGCGGAAGAGAGGTACACAGGTGTACTTCCTGAAAAATGAGCATGACGAAAGTTTATTATTCATTGAATATAAGCAGTTTTTAGGTGCGTGAAAGTGACAATATTACCAAAAGCGTCATCTGTCGTGTACCAAAAGGATCACTGTGCTGATTATGAGGCTGCTTTGAGCGTTTCGACAGGGTCTTGCAGTAGAATCATGTAAAGCCTTCAGTAAAGTGGTTACGGCGAAAGCGAACTCCTGAACTGAATCTACGATTATCTGTGCAACGGAAATGGTTTCTGTCACAACACTGTGCCAAGGACGTGAAGCAGCATTACTACGTCTTACTTTTGTAAATTCAATTCAAGTTTTTCTCTGTTAAGTAGGAATGAGGTAGCGCTTCACCAACGTGGATATCTTTTATTTCATTTTCAGTTTGTAGTTGAATAAATATCAAGCGTTCTTATTCTGTTTTCTTAACCACTTTGTGTCAGCAGGACATCTTTCTTGTGTCAGTCTTAGCACGCAAAACGTTTTAACATTTCTTAGCATTCATTACCACAGCGTCTTTCGACCTAACACGATCGCATTTCATTCAAGCTCATGAGTTTGAATTCTATGTTGGCAAAGCTGGTCTTTATTAAACCTCTGTATGAGGCGTGATTGGGCCGTATCTTTTCTAATGCCAAACTTTACTTACAAAGAGCCTTAAAATAACCCCCGAGGTTAGAAGTTCGCTGACCTAATCTTCGTCTTGACCTAATCTTGAACGCCTTATGCTAATTTAGAGACTCTTCTGAATGCCATTGCTTGAAGTGCGTGGCAGGTGGACTAGGAGTACAACCCCCTCCTGTTTATTACGCTGCACCATTCTTGTCGCCTCGCATAGGCAAGTTTTTCTAATTTCTGCATCAGACATGGCCATTCTAACCTTGGTATGGTCATTCCTTTGCATCTACTGCGAATACAAAATTTCTCAATATTGATCCTCTATTGCCTCGTTTTTATAAAGTTTTTTTGTGTGTTGGGCTGTACTGTCGACCGTTCATATAAGTCACGTGTTCATTTGCTTCTAACTCCCTGTTTGTGGCCACCTTTCATGAGTTCAACCACGCGTTTCGTTTTGTCTCGAGACATACGTCGAGTCAACATGCATATGGGCGGGGCGAACATTCGTGTCGCAAGCATTAAATAATCTACGTCTCAAACTTTAGAAAGAACTCACTGTATATTTCTGTTTCAGTGATAGTCAACAGCTACATTGAAATGTCGATAAGCTGGAACAGAAGAATAATTTGAGAAACTATCATTGCTGTACGCGCCGTTGTGTTCAAACCTTTTTGCTGACCCACAGTTACTGCTGGTCGTGTCAAAGTTATTCGGTTCACGAACAGTACATCACGTATACTTTGTATTTGTTTATAGTTGCAGGTTATAGTCATTACTGTGTTTCTACTAAAAATACAAAACTTCATATTGATGATCTTGTATTGCGATGTTTTCTATAAATATATTGTGTGTATGGGTGTTGTGTTTACCCTACATAGGCCACGCGTTAATTAGCTGCTAAATTCCTATTGGTGGCCACCTTTCCCGAGTTCATACACGCGTTTTGTTTCTCTCGAGACATACTTCAAGTTAACATGCATTTGTCCGGGGCTTGCTTTAGCATCGCAAGCGTTAAAACGACCCCCGTCTCAAACTTTCGAAAGAAGTCTCTGTATATTTCTGTTGAAGTAATAGTCAAAAGCTACATTGAGTTGTCGATATGGTGGAAAGGAAAATAGAGTAAGAAACTCTCATTGCTGTACGTGCAGTTGTGTTCGAACTTTCTTGGTAATCTACAGTTACTGCTGGTCGCGTCAAAGTTATTCGGTTCACGAACAGTACGTCACGTATACTTTGTATTTGTTTATATTTGCAGGTGAAACTCTTTGCATTGCTCCTCGTATTCGCCATGTACCTCGTCTCCCCAGTGGTGGACGCTGGAGGAGTCAGTTATATTGGTTCAGGCTATGGCGGCCTCGGGTATGGAGCTGGTGGCTACGGAGGTCTTGGCTACGGTGGCCTGAATGGTGCCGGCCTAGGTGTAGTCGGCTTGGGTGGTGTCGGCCTGAATGGAGCGGGCCTGGGTGGTGTTGGCCTGCTTGGAGCTGGCCTGGGTGGAGCTGGCCTGGGTGGTGTCGGCCTGAGTGGTGTCGGCCTGGCTGGAGCTGGCCTGGGTGGAGCTAGCCCGGGTGGTGTTGGTGTGGGCAGCAGCGTTGCTCTCCTTAGTGGGGGACCCGCCTTCGCCAAGTTGGTAGCTGGGCCAGCTTTTGTTGTCAGAACCGTTCACCACGTCAACAAAGTCAACGCTGGAGGAGCCCTCCTCGCCCACTCCGGCCTGGGAACTGGATACGGACGAGGCGGCTATGGGGGCTATGGAGGATACGGCGGATATGGCTACAAAGGCTAATTTTGGTGTTCACTGAATTGCTGCTTTAATTGCAGCACTCTTAGAATGTAACATTTTCACATATCTTTCACCAATACATCGATAAAGCTTTCGTGTGACTTGATTCTGGTTGTGCGATGAATAAATATGTGGACTGTCATAGTTCATAGTTCCCCAAAACAAAGCCGTTTGTGGTGTTGGTAGCTTTATGGTGGTGTTCACATAAATCTCTTTTCGATGTGTATAGTGCACCGAGGAAGAATACTTATTTGGCTTGCTAATACTGTTGATATTTATTTTTCTCATAAGGCAGGCATAACTGAGACCGTAGGTACCTGATAATACTAAGTTTTTCATACCTCATATTATAAGACAGAGACATCACTGAGACCTTCTATTCGGTGCTTGTTTACTTCGTTTCGGAGTTTCACAGCCCAGATATGCTCCGTGGAATATACATTGTTTTTCGAAATAAACAAAGGGATAGGTGATATACACTAAGCAGCTACATCTTGAAATACTCGCTGTATTTGATTTTCAAAAAATAAGAACTTACTACACTTTGAATAGAAAGCGTTTTCCTAATACAACCTTCACAATTAGCTACATTAAAAAAGCACTAAACCGTCACATAAAGACTGCTTTTCTGGTGTGTTTTTGGACAAAGCTTTATTTTAGCCTAAAAAGTAGTGTCATGATGTAGGGCCCTTATGCTGCCTTGCGCATGGTCGATAACTAAGCACATGAGGAGTACTAAAATATATTACCAAAACTACTGAAACGAAGTTGACAATCAGGCTACGTTATTTCTGGTCCTGGATGAGAGTAAAGTTTCTAACGCACACACGATTGCTTATTGAAACACATTCAATATGACAATAATAAAGGAGCGATAAAACAAAACTTGGCTCCTCGTATCTTCTTGATTCAATAGGGAGCTTGTGGCCGAGTTATCACAGCTGGAAAGCTCGTTTGCTTGAGTGTGCAATGGTTATTTATTTAGCGCCTGTTTACAGCGCCCAGATGTAGCTGCGGTTTGAAAGAGCACCGAGGTAGAGAGGACTGGTTTCCATTGGCTATGTGAACACCACTAGACACGTCAGTGTGCAAAGTAGTGGCGTCAGAACCGCGAGCAAGCGGACGCCGCACTCACCTGGAAACACAAACTCATGACGTCGGTTTGTTTACGCTGACACTGTGTTGACGTCGGTGCTATTAGGCCCTCCGTACCTCACTCCGCTTTCGGGCATGCCATTGAAAAGTCATTTAAGATAAATATGTTATATTATAAATTTGCACTTGATATATTGTAGATTTGTGTCTCCACAAATGTATCTCAATCATGTCACGCTGAATTGTTGGGGTCAGTGATCCTTCGAAAACCTACAAAAACAACGAAAATAAATAATGAATGGTAATAGTCAAGTTGCCACAGCAAATACACTCTTCAAGAAGAAACATTTTATACCAAGAACACGGTGGAATCAGTAATGTTGAGCAGTCATGAACCACTCGGCCTACTTCGTGCAGTTAACTCGGACATCTTTCCTGCCCGCCATGTATTTTACGCATGGACCGTTGTCAAAAACTTTGCACGTGTACTCGCCAAGAAAATCTTACAGCAAGTCTACATATTGGTGGTCGCAGTACAGCGTCCGCTGTTTTAGTTTACCATACTCGGCGACAACTTTCTGTGGCAGCACAGTCAAGGCTACGAAGCCCAAGCATGCCCTTTTTTTACTACGCTTCTGGATGTAGCGCACGAACGCTAACTTTTATATACTGCGTAGCATAAGAAAAAATATAAAATGAAAATACATAAATTAGAAGTTCAGGACGGTTGGCATTTTTATTAGGAAACTTACACCTTGCAAGATTTTCTTTCTTCGCTGTTTCTATTTTTATGGTTTTCTGGTCATATCATGTTTTCCTGTCCCGGTAAACAGCGATGGCGTTGTTCGGTTGCAGCAAGTTAAGATTGAAGCTTGTGAGCGAGCATGAGTGTATGTTCGTTAGGTGATCAGTTTTCACCGAGCAGGTAGAAACGAAGATACCGTTGCGTCGTGAAATATTTGTGCCCTGCACATGCAATCACCGTGAAGTTGTGTGCAAGTGATACCATCAGCGAATGCGAGACTCTCATTGTGATAGGCGCTTTGGAAGTGACACCAGCACCCTGGCAGTCTTCAACAAGGCCTCAGCGGCTCGAAAGAGAAATAGCGATTGAAAACTGTACGTAAAAGCAATGACCTTTTTTTTAATAATTGCATTCCATAAGTGGTCGGTATTTTGGTATACGATCACTCTGAAGATCGAGCACTAGAACACCGTACCTGTCGGCGTCTACGGAGGAAGTGGTTCTCGGCGCTTTGCAGTGACAGCAATTTATGAAGATAAAATTATTAATGCAAATATTTGCGTGGGCGGCATACGCGTTTATGTATACTATGCTGTTAACTGTGCGAAAAAATTCCACCATATGCACGAAATAAATGAAGATGAAAGAGCTTGCTCCAGAGAATAAATTTGGTAAACCGTGAATTCTCTGTACATATGTTTAATCATCATTGAATAAAGACGTGACACGAGAGTTGTTGTGGTGTGATTATATATTCACGTTATATACACAATGTTTAGTATTTACATATCAGTGCACTATGTACAGATATATACATGCTAATGCAGTATATACATATCGTTCCAGAGCTTATTGACGGATGACTTGGCTCGGATGAGCGTTTTCGTTTTAGTATAATGGCTTTGTGATCCGTAAGTAGGGAGCCAGAGGTTCCAGAATTATACGATGTAGTAGTGGTAGGTTCGAGAAGGGTCCTGACGGCGAACCCGCGCTGCAGCCGCAATGTGAGCCTCCGCGTGTCAACCTTGGCTTCCATAGTGTTCCTAGTGGGTAGCGGTGTCGATGTCCGCAAAAGAGAACGGAAGCCCGCTGAGAGCCAAAGCTATGTATAAGCGTTGTCACCTAGTGGTATCGTAATGTGCAGAGAATGGAGCGAGCGTCGCCTGAGCGGTGGAGAGGCATCTCTTGAACGCTCTTGAAACGAAGAGCAGAGCTGCAGCTCTAGCGGCAGCAATGAGCACTAGCATGCATACCAGTGCAACGACGAGAGACAACCCCCCCCCCCCCCAGCAAACGTAGCAAGCTCCTAAAACAGCTTTATTGCCCGAGATTGCATTTCACACCCTTCAATTTACGAACCTTAGACACCTGCTCATGACTGGTCAAGGCCAATGTTACTGCCATCCGTCGATGCCTTCGCATCCCATTAAAATTACGTCAAAATCAGTGCTAGTTTTGGTTTTAGGGAATATGTGAGGGGGCCATGGGGGGATGACTTCTTCAGGAGTGTATGCTTTTAGTCCTCTGATTCCGAAGTGTAAATTTTTTGAGAGGTGGAGCTCCTTAAGCCGTGGGTTTGTCCGTCCTAGCTCGTCGTGGTTCGCGACCGCCTAGTTCGATGAATGATTTAGGAGGTGTAGATGGGGGGACGAGTAAACAGACAGACAGACAGACAGACAGACAGACCGACAGACAGACAGACAGACAGACAGACAGACAGACAGACAGACAGACAGACAGACAGACAGACAAAGAGATCAATTGAGGGACGCACGGATGGACAGACAAAAGCACGAATGAACATTTCGCCCCACTTATCATTAGTCACTCTGCGGATATGCTGCAATTTTTTTAATTGA
The DNA here is from genome assembly GCA_013436015.1 of Rhipicephalus annulatus. NCBI lineage: Eukaryota > Metazoa > Arthropoda > Arachnida > Ixodida > Ixodidae > Rhipicephalus > Rhipicephalus annulatus. The sequence continues at coordinate 71,511 of WOVY01006326.1, read as the reverse complement.
TTGTGCACTCGTAGAGGTGGGCGGACATTCGAGGAAGAGGAAGAAAATTTAGGCGGAAAGACAGGGAGGTTAGCCAGTTCTTAGACCGGCTGGCTACCCTGTGCTGGGGAAAGGGGTGAGGGGAATGAAAGATGTTAAAAAGAAATGCTGCGAAGAGAAGGAGAAATCAAAAAAAAAAAACTGCGACAGAGGAAAGGCAACATCAAAAAGTATAAGACACTAAAGTCTGTCTCTGAGGCCAGTTGTCCGCAAAAAGCGCAGCAAAGCTTTCAAAGCCTTTTGGGCTGAGGATGGGCTTGGCCAATGACCCAGAATCCTTTGTTCCGACAAAGGCCGATTGTCTAGTCTATCCAGAGCTGCAGTGAGTTCTTGTCTTTGCACGTTGAAATAGGTGCACTCACACAGAAGGTGCGCGATGGTTTCTTCGCAACTGCAGTAAGTGCATGTAGGAGAGCTGGCCATCCCGATGAGATAAGAGTATGCGTTCGTGAAGGCCACTCCAAGCCACAGGCGGCATAGAAGAGTCTCCTCAGCTCGAGATATCCTTGGGGGAAGACGAAGCTGCAGATCGGGATCCAAGTTATGCAGGCGCGCGTTTGTGAAGTCTGTCGAGTTCCACTGTACCAGTGTGAGGTCACGTGCAAGCGAACGAAGTCTTGTAGCTGCGTCTGTTCTTGAGAACGGGATGGCTGTGTATTGGGTACCATCGTGTGCAGATCTAGCGGCCTCATTTGCGCGGTCATTGCCATATATACCGCAATGACCTGGTATCCACTGATACACAATGCTGTGCTGTTTTTCGGTTGCTTGGTGATGAAGAAGCCTTATTTCAGCTACTAACTGTTCATTAGGTCCATGGCGAAAGGGTGATATAAGACATTGAAGAGATGCCTTCGAGTCCGAGAAGATCGACCAAATTCCCGAAGGTTCTTTCACTATAAACTCCAGAGCTGCACGAATGGCTGCAAGTTCTGCAGCTGTCGACGACGTCAAATGCGATGTCATGAATTTAAATGTGATGTTCTTCGCGGGAATAACCACCGCCCCTGCAGAGCTTGCTGAAGACACCGAGCCATCCGTGTAAATGTGAAGGCGTCCGTTGTGCTTCTCTTGCAGGAAAAGTAATGTGGCCTGTTTCAGGGCTAGATGCGACGAATTTTTCTTATTTTGGATGACAGGAATTGTAAGATGGGCTTTGAGTGGGTGTAGGCACCATAATGGTATCGGCGGCTGTGCTGCATGCGTGAAGTGCAATGGAAGCACTGCGCAATGCTGAGCTACAGTTGCGCTGAACGCTGAGTGGGGCCTGGAAGTTCGAAGTGAGGCTAGGTGATGAGATGGAAGCCGAGCGAAATGTCTTATGTGCATTCTCAAAGCGTCTACGCGGATGTATGCGTTGACTGGATAATCACGCGCAATCATGACTGTCGCTGCTGTAGATGCGCATCTCGGGAGACCAAGGCATATCCTCAGGGCTTGGGCTTGGATCGACTGGAGGACGCGCAAGTTTGTTCTTCCGATCCCGCAAAGCACGGGTAAGCTGTATCGCATATAACCGAGGAACAAAACAGTGTAGAGTTGGAGCATTGCTTGTACCGATGCACCCCACGTTTTTCCAGCAAGAAACCTCAGTACGTGGGTGATCATGGTGAGTTTAGTTTTCATGTGGGCGATGTGAGGGCTCCATGAGAGGTCGCGATCAACTATGACTCCGAGGAATCGGTGGGTCTTCACGTAGTTGATCGTGTGTCCGTTGATTTTAATAACATATGGGCTCATAGCCTTATGCGTGAATGCTATAAGCGAGCATTTCTCTGATGACAGCTCTAGTCCCCGTTCTTCCAGGTACTTTGTCGCTATTTTCGCCGCTCTCTGAAGCCGGGCACGCAAATGAAGGACATTCGAAGTTCTCGTTGAATGAAGTATGGTTAACGTGGATGTTCGGATTTGTTGTCTTTCAGCAGTTTTTATGCATAAAAGAAATTTCAATCAACTGTAAAGAAGTCATCCTTTGTTCATTTGTCTTTTATTGCTTATTTTATAAATTTTGAATCGGCCGAACAGCGGGAGCACATGCGTTTAGCACTTCCTCCCCTGCCTCTTGTCACTTGCTCAGCGATATCTAATGTTGGGGCCTACTAGGTTGTCTCAATCGGTTAGCGTGCCAAGTGTGAGTATGGCAAAGTTAGGGCATTTGATGTAGCGTACAGCGAACGGAAGCTGCAGTAGACCTCGTAAATCAAGTCAATCACGCGTTAGGTGAATATGGCTTATTTGGGGCATTACATGTTTTGCACGCGTCTACAGCGTGTTAATCTCAGAACCTCCAGACCCACGAAAGTTTTCGAGCTTTCCTAGTGGCAACTAGTAAGCGCAAATATTTGAACCCACTATTTAGGTGGGTATTGATTTTGCAACAGTACGTAAATAAATAACCTTCTCTGCAAGTCTGAGTGGACTGACAGATGTGCAGTGTCACTGGACCAAATGGTCAAGACGGCGGCCAAGTTGACATCGACAAATGCGTTTGATGAAGTTCTTGAATTTGTGTGCACTCAGATGAATGTTTCTGCTTGTTTTTTGACATTTGGTTCGAATGTTATCAAGTATTCGAATTTTATCGTATGTTGTACACGCCGTGTTTGCGATACGGCGTGTACAATCGTGCACGTGACTTTTAACAGATGTTTTATGAGTAACAATCATCATCATTTCAATTTGAACAGCTAAGCCAGCATTCAAATTTTCCGCTCAAGAAAACAGTGCTGCTACCTCGTGAATGTCGCGCCAACTTTTTTACCAAAACAAGAGAGCAAGATAGATGCCTCGGTATTCTACGGCGTGCCAAGTACGTGCTCTTGATTTTGTCTTTTTTCTCTAATTAAAACATGTGTTAAAGCAAAAATCGAGCTTGTACGTTAAAATATAAGGGCTAAAGATCATATTATTGTGATTATGTTTTTTATTGTACCAATATTTATGAAGCGGTGGTCACGTTTACGATGACGAGTTCATTTGTACACAACGTGTCACCATTGCACACTGTTAGCGGCCGCCCTGTCAACTTATGTAGCTTATCTGCTTTTGTCGGTTGTTTTCTGTTTTTAGATATCCGCAATCATACCCGAACAAGGCCAAGGGCTGTAAAATCGGCGGTTGATCAGCTTTTTGAGGCTATCATGAATGGAGACGTATCAGACGCTGAGCTTTCGGACGATGAAGTCGCCGATGCACAATTTGTTGAAACGGTAAGCGGAATGTGGAGAAAAGTTTTCCTAGCTGCTGCATCACTTTGCGTTTACAATTGCAGGAAACTGCATCTGACAAGAAGCAGGGCCCCACATTGCATCCGGCAGAATCTGAGACTCGTCCCAGTGACAGCTATGAGCCGCCACCGACAAAAGGAAAGCAAGTCAAGTGGATCGCAAAGGCTTTCGATCCAGTGGATACGCGCTGCACCTACCAGCCGCTTGCCGGGTCCGCGCCAGTGGAACCGCTAAAGTATTTCGCGAAGTATTCAACCGAAGACGATTTAGGACTTAACGAAGTACACAAATATCTATGCCTTGCACAACACAGGAACAGAACTTTCGTGTCTGTTCAAGAGATGAAGGTGTTCTTTGGGATTTTGATTTACATGGGAGTTCTGAAATTCCCACGTGCCCGCATGTATTCGCAAAGCGGTACCCGGCTTTCTGCAATAGCAGATGCAATGAGAGTAAACAATATTTTTTAGCTGCGAAGCTCATTGCATATATTCGACCAGAATGAGCCAAGGGACACTTCTAGTGATGACAAGTTCGGGAAGGTGAGGCTGCTCCTTGATGTCATTAGGTGCCGGTGCCTTCAGCTTGAGGGGCTGGAGCAGAACTGCATTGATGAGCAGATGGTGGCATTTTCAGGGAGGGTCCCAGCCAAGCAGGTCGTGAAGAGCAAGCCGAACTCTGTAGGGGTCAAGATTTTTGTGCAATGCAGCACGGATGGCCTGGCGTATGATTTTAAGCTGTATCAGGGCAAAGGCACAGACATCGACCGGGAATTTTCATACTTTGGGCTTGTAAAGTCATTTTCGCAGCACCGCAACCTCAGACTGTTCTTTGACAATTATTTTACGTCTGTGTTGCTTCTGAGGGAGCTGAGATCAATTTGAATCCTTGCCACTGATACAATAAGGTCAAACAGGCTGCTGGGTTGTCAGCTGAAGGGAGAAAAAGAAATGCGAAAGGACGAGCGTGGGAGCACCGACATCAAGGTGACGGAAGCGGGACACGTCGCTCTTGTGCGATGGAAGGACAACAATCTTGTGATGGTGGCCTCAACACAAGTTTCCACTGGGGAAACTAAGGCTGTTAGCAGGTGGAGCTCTTCAAAAAAGGAGCGCATTGAAGTGGAGTGCCCACAGGCTATACTTGAGTACAACCGCCACATGGGTGGGGTTGACAAGCTTGATTTTATCATGTCGCTTTACCACATCCGAGCAAAGACAAAAAATAGCCGGTAAGGCTCATTTCACACCTCACTTCTTTTGCACTTGCAAACTCATGGTTCGAGTACCTAAGAGCTGCTTCTGCTGAATGCCTGGTCATGAAAAACACAAAAGACATGCTTCAGTTTCAAACTGACATTGAAATGAGCCTTCTTGTCTCCAATAAAACTTTGTAGCGGAAGCGCGGGCGACCAAGTGCGGAAAATCTGCAGGACGTCCCAAAACAATGCCACAATAGTGGACCACTTCTTACCAACTCTGATCGGCTAGATGGTAGAGAACTCGCCACAACACGTAGTGGCAAGATTCCCACAGCGTTGCTGGAAACCTGGATGCAATTCCAAGCCGCTAGTTCGATGCAGGAAATGTGAAGTTTTCTTGTGTCTTTCTGCCACTAACGACTGTTTTTATGAATACCACGTCAAGTAAGGAAGAAGGTTGATAAAAAATGTTTCTCTACCACCTTGGACCCCAAAACATGTTTTGTATTGCAGTAGCTGCAATATTTTTATGCAATAAAGCTTCTGCTTGTCTTGTACAGGTTTGGTTGTATGGAGTCACAGTGTGTACATATCAGGACACGACCTTCTTTTTTAAATACTTACGGATCGAGTTAGTTATGGTTCTTAAGTGAAATTGGTGCTATCAAAAGCAATCGCGAGCAGTTTCAAAATTTTCTGATGGCCGCATCATAATGCGTGTCGCAAAGGGATAAATTGTAACGGACTTGTGAAAGGCAGAGAAAAGAAAGAGAAGGAGGTGAAATATCTTGGCAGGATCGCAGCGCGCTACCAAAAAATCATCGCTCACCTCTTGTAAATAAAATCATTTCATAGCAACTTGCTGTAACAATTGTTGTGGACGTGCTGGGTAATCGACACCCGAAGACGCAGGTTGAACCGCAAGTTCTTCGACAAAGCCGTTGCCTTGATGGACTTACACCGAGTCCATCTGGGCTGGACATGTCTCACAACGCCGATGAACATATACCTCTCTCGACTTCTCTACCGACCAGTTCAGCTCCACAACTGAGAGATGATCGTCCCTTCACCGGCAAACCAAATGACGTCGATGACTGGCTCATGCAATACAAACGAGTGAGCGCCGCCAACAAATGAGATGCCACTTCTTAGCGATCATACGTCGCGTTTTTCTGACGGATACGGCGTTACTGTAGCACAAGAATCACGAGGAAACGCTAACGACGTGGGACATATTCAGTTCTAAGATCAAAGAGCTTTTCGGCTACCCCACAACAAAAAAGAAAAGAGCAGAACAGACGCTAATGCAATGCGCGCAAGTGCCAGGTGAAACTTGCACGACCTACATTGAGGAAGGTATAAAACTATGTAGGATCATTGAATCCGGAATGTCTGTGAGGAATAGAAAGTCGGGAACATCCTAAAAGGAGTAGCAGTTAATGTGTACAGTGTCCTCATCGCGCAAGACACCCTGACACCTCTCGCCGATATCATTCGTCATTGCCGCACATTTGAACAACTGAAGACTAGGCGCTACACACCGAAGTTTGGCAGGCCAGCCAATGTGACGAATATCGAAGGTATAGAGAACAACCAGCCGCTTGTTCTTGCATCAACGATCTGGCAAATAGTACGTGAAGAACTCGGCCTGTACGTGCAAGTGGCACACCAACCAAGCATTTATCCCCCCTACTTGCCACCAGAGCTCGAGCGAAACGTTGCTTCATTCTCCTCGCACCGAGTGGCGGAGTGCATAGAGTATTTTGATTCCACGCCTCGGTGTCAGCTACGTCTCTACGACAGAGAGCCTGCCTATGATGCTTGATCACGATGAAGACAGCCACCTTCCTCTACTCAGGACTATGAGCAGGGCTACGTCGCGCTGCGTCAAGGATAGCACCACAAAGATAGATGACATGACCAACACAATGGATTCTAGAGAGTGGCAGAAACCCGCTATTTGTGTGATAACGAACTTTCTCGCCGACAGCAGCGGCGCAGGATTCGTTCCGGGGAATATAGTATAAACCGCGACCCTCCCATGGTCTACAACTGTGTTGTCAGTGGGCATATCGCATGGTATTGCCGTAAACAATGCTGCCTGTCATGAAGGGCACTAGCAATGTCTTCGCCACTAAGACCCAGTGCGTCACATGAGCTGCTGATGACCGACTTGTTTCCAAGGGAGCGTTTTTCAAGCGAGACCAGAAGAAGCGATTCGCCAGCATTTGAGCAGAGTTTGATACAACCATCCAGCCGTTCTCGTCACTCGCCGTCTCTTCTGCGTCATTCTTCATCTCAGCCGCCGGGAAACTAGCACTCGCGGCCAATGGAGGCGAGTTCGCCAGACGGTTTTTTGAAAATAAGCTCTGCCTGTTGTTCTGCTCAAAAGCAAAGTGAATGTGTTGATTGATGGTATATCGACGATGGCGTTAGTTGACACTGCAGTGACTGTGTCTGTGATGAGCCTCACCTTCAGAAACCGCTCAGGCCACAAAGTGATGTTTTCATGGAACGATACTATTACATTTCATGGTGTAGGCGGAAAGTGGCTTTATTCTCTTGATGTATCTGTTGTCAGTGTTTCATAGGCTGGAAAGTATTTCTATTCGAATTTCTGGGTCTACCTCGTTCTTCGGACGATGCCATTTTTGGTATCAATTTTCTGGAGCAATGTGGTGCTTCCATCGACTGTGGTAGTGAGGAAATTTCAATAAACGATTTGTTTGTCCCGTCGCTTTCCCAAGAAGGCTACCGTGGCGAAGACAGGAACAAACTTAGTGTGAATGATCAAGTGGCAGTACCATCTTAGTGCCTGACACCCGTTCGAGTTTCTTTCACAGCAGTTGATGCAGCTTGTGTTGACCTCGTAGTGGGGCTTCTACGCAAGAACTGCTCTAAGAAGGATATGCTTGTGCCCTGTTCTGTGGTGTGAATGACAAAAGGAGTAGCAACATTGTGGGCGCTGAACTCTTCTGCCACGCTGGTTGTGCTTTCTCGCGGGATGAAGATAGCTCTGTTCAATGAAGCCTCATGCAGCTTGATAGCGGCAATAGTTACAGACTTGATCACCTCTTTCTCTCCTTGCGATATTCACCATAATGAAGATCTAATGCTCGGTATGATCAGGAAGGCTCTCAGTAGAACGAAAAGGCAAGCGCTGGTACAGGTTCTTTTCCGGCATTTTGCCGCTTTCGACTTCAAACATAGAGATGCACCCCTTCAGTTACCCTCGTGCCACGCTCGTCACAAAATAGACACCGGCTCTGCACACCCCCTCCGCCAAAAGCCCTACCGAGTGTCATTCTGTGAGCGCAAATTTATCGCCGAACAAATAAAGGGCATGCTACACAAGTGTAGTGCAAGAGTCGCCCAGCCTGTTGGCAGCCCCGGTAATTCTTGTCAGGAAATAGGATGGTTCCTGGAGATTCTGAGAAGATCACAGACGTCTAAACACTGTGACGAAGAAAGATGTATATTCCTTACCATGGAACAATGATGTCATAGAGTTCTTGCATGCCGCCTCTTATTTTTCAACGCTTGATTTGTAATCCACTTATTGGCAAACATATATATAGAACCAGGTGGCAAAAAAGACTGCTTTCGTAACTCTGATAGATCTTTTGGAATTTAATGACATGCCATTTGGCCTCTGTAATGCTCCTTCCACCTTTGAAAGATTTAAGGACACTATATTACGTTGTCTAAAATTATAGATATTTGAAGAACTTAACTGTCTCAGTCTTGTTATAAAATACCGTAAAAACCCACGTATAGCCCAGGGTTTTTTTCTAAAATTTAGGGTGCTAAATTTCAGCCCCGTACTATATGCGGATCCAAAAAAGTTTTGGCCCGAATTCAGTTTTGGTTTCGGCATTGGTTGGTGATATCATCATTATCAGGTGTCTGCGCACTTCTACGTTAGGTGGCGTGGTAGCGTGAGCGGCGTAAGTCCTAGAGACCTACAGGTACAGGCGTGCATCAGGTGAGCAACAGTGGCCATTGCAATCACTTGGCGCACATCACGACGGCCACGATTTTACGTGATTTTAAGCCATGTCGGGACCGCGCAGGCAGTAGTCGGCTGCCTTTAAGAGGAAAGTTATTTCTGCTGCAGCAACTGTGCCGCGGAGCGGCAGTTCGGCGTGAATGAGCGGAGCATTCGCGGTTGGCGGAAGCAGAAGGAAGCCCTTTTTGCATGCTGCGGCAAGAGAAAAAGTTTCCGGGGACCGAAAAATGGAGCATTTCCAGACGTGGAACAAGAACTGACGGACTTTGTTCGGGAGCAACGAGCTGCACAACTCGCTGTGCACATCGAGCTGCTGCAGGCAAATAAATGCATTTTTTCTGTTTTCCTCGAACAATATTCGCGTGAAAATGTTTTTTCTCGCGTTTGCTATCCCCAAGTTACACCTCGAACTATACGCGGGTCCAAACTATACGCGGGTTTTTACGGTATCATCATCAAACGCCGGAAGAAGAAAAAAAAGGACCGCTGCCTGGAGCGAGCGCGTGCTACTTTGCTTCTTCTAATAAAACGTATTTCTTCGAAGCAGTCCATGGTCTCGATAATCTTAATAATGGTACCGTGAACCAGGATACTACCTCCTCGCCGGCAAGAAAGGTCAATCTGCCACAGAGCAGCAGAGAAGAAAACGACGGAGGAGCAGAGGACCAATCTGGATCGAGCGACGAAACCACGGTGGACCGTACGAGCTTTAGAACGAACGATTGACAAGTAAGGAGTCATTGTTAACCTCCTCAATATGAGCAAGGAAGTGATAACGAAGAGAAGAAAAGCGCTTCGCTCCCAGATCACACGACTGATTAATGCATCTGAACAGCAAATTAATGATGGAGCTAACCGGAAGCAGCTGCTTACAACGAAGGCGCAGATTAAAAGAATAAGCGACAGTCTCAAGAGCGCGAACAAAGAAATGGAAAAGTTTCTGACAGAAGACGTTGCCGAAGCTGAATTCGAAAGGGTCATAGAGTACGACATGAAAATAACGATGACCTTATCTGCAATAGAATTCAGACTTCGACAGCCTGCACAATCGGATTCAAGCGATAGGACGAGGAAGGTTACGCCCTTAAGTACAGGACAAGAAGGAACGGAACTAGTTAAGCTACCAAAGCTTGAAATGATGAAGTTTGGGGGAAAAGCTTTGGAGTGGAACCGCTTTTGGGCTCAGTACGAGTCGGCAGTTCACCTGAGACCGAACATGAGCAAGGGACAGAAGTTCAATTACTTGTTAGCATTACTAACCGGAAAAGCGGCGGCTGCTATTGAAGGACTTCAGTATTCGGCAGAGGAAAAATATGATGACACAATCAAAATACTGCAAAAAAAAACGTTTGGCAATCGTGAACATTCCATTGAAATGCACATGAATGAGCTCTTCAGTTTGGAGAAAGTGAGGTCTGCTCAAGATACCGATGACTTAAATAGGCTAGTTCACAGAGTGCAAGTTAATATATTGACACTCAAGTCCCTAAAAGTGGTAACCGAGAGCTATGCGCCATGTTGTTACCTGTATTGAAAAGAGCACTTCCACCAGAATTAGCAGTGCAGTTCAAGTCAAAAGGGGTTATCAGAAACAGCTCAGATTTAGAAAACGGTGAGCAAAGCAACCCAACAGGAAAAGCGTACGAAGAAAAACTGGACAGGCTTATGTTATCCTTAAGAGAGCAAGCGGCTTTTCGTAAAGAAACACAACGTGAACAAAAAAAGATAACTGCAAAACCAAGAGAGAATGGCCGACAGATGCGCACAACTTTAAGCTTCTATAACTCAGTGGTTAGAATATGCTTATTCTGCAAGCATAAAACCAACGCAACCGAAAACTGTCGTCGGAGCATTCCAATGAATGAAAAGAAAGCTATGCTTACCGAAAATAGAGCATGCTTCAGATGCACGCGACCAAACCACACTGCAAGCATTTGCAAGGCACAAGTAAAATGCAAGAAATGCAAGGAACGACATGACACGTCAGTGTGTAGAACTGTGATGCAGAAAACAAGGGCAGAGCTAGTCTCAACAGCGCAAGCCAAAGTGACGACGTTTACGCTACACGCAACCGAAAATATCAAGTATAGGTTTGTGCTTTTGAAGACGGCTGTAGCATGCGTAGAAGGAGGAACATGTGGCCGACATTGCCGTTTGTTATCAGACAGTGGAAGTCAACGTTCATTTATTGAAGTGGAATTAGCGAAAGAAACAAGTGCGAAGGTGTTGTGACAGGAAAGGCTGACGATTGGTTCATTTGAAGGAGACAAAAGGGTCCAACGATTGAACGTGGTGCAAGTGACTGTAGGATCACAAGAGCACAGCAACAGTGAGTGAAGCGCTACAAGTCGACGTTATCTCGCACAGTTGTTTACCCACTTCAACTCAGAAACTCAGCGCAAAAAATGAAACAGCTAAAGATGCAAGTGGTTGATCACAGGACCAAGAAGACTGCAACAAATTCTGTAGAACTACTGATCGGCTCAGATTATTATTGGGAATTCTTTACTGGTAGAACTCAAAGAATCGAGGACAGACTGATGGCTGTAGAAATTATACTGGGATGGGTACTGCAAGGGCCGTCAGAGCGAAGCAAGACAAAACTAACACATAATTAAGCAGTAATGGTTCTGAAGGTTGAAGCTGTGGAGACAGAACTCCAACAAGAGCTACAGAGGTTCTGGAGCCTTGAGTCAATGGGAATCACAAGAAATAGTTTGGATAACACAGCAAATGAAGGGGTCAAAGAATTCGAGTGCAAGATTGTACAACAAAACGGTCGCTATCAAGTCAGTTTGCCATGGAACAGGGCGTAAACTTGAAAAGCAACAAGGAAAATGCGATAAAAAGACTACAGCAACTGACTAAAAGGCTGAAGAAAAATGAAGAGATGCTGTATCGCTACGACAAAGCTATATCAGAGTATATGGCATTAGAAGTTATAGAGGAGGCCCAAGAGCCATTATAGCAGCCAAATGCAATTTGCTACTGCATGCCTGATCATGAGATCATTAGAGAGGACCGAGCCACAACAAAGGTTCTTGTAGCGTTTGACGCCTCAACACATTCACGAAAAGGCATGTCTTTAAACGAGAATCTAGAGGCAGGACCCGATTTGATGTTCAAAAGGCATTTCTACAAATTTCTATACACGAAGAGGATAGAGATGCAATGAGATTTCCGTGGTGGAAGCATGACGCTGAAGGAAGGTTAATGAATGAAGTGCAAACATGGCGCATGACAAGAGTAATGTTCCGAAGAACACCGAGCACGTTTTTACTGGCAGCTACAATTAAACACCATTTGAAACAAGTGGAAGATCGGTTTCCTGATACGACAATGACACTACAGAAAGCGATCTACGTGGATGATGTCATTTTGGGAGCAGCTACGCTTGATGAAGCAGTCAAGTTGTACAAAGAAACAAAGCAAGTGTTCAGAGAGGCAGTGATGAATTTGAGAAAATGGACATCCTATGAAAAGCGATTAAACAAAATAATAGATGAAAACGAAAGGGGTGATTCTCACATGGATATTCATTCTAGAGAGTTTACAATGCTTCTAGGTTTAATATGGAAACACTCAAAGGACATGATTTGCTTCCCTATGAAAAAGTGGGATTTATTAACGGATACAACGTACTTGACAAAAAGGGTTGTGTTACAAACCTCAGCGAAAATATTTGACCCGCTCGGTTTGTTGTCACCGTTAACAGTACGCGCGAAAATAGGACTGCAGAGACTGTGGAAAACGAACGTCACGTGGGACGACCAGCTCCCTAAAGATGAATGCGACAAATGGAAGAACCTTATGTCTGAAGCCGAGAACTTTCGAGTTCTAGAAATCCCCCGATGCTACGCAAGCAAGAGTCAAGCAGTAGAAGCATACAAGCTGCATATATTTGCCGACGCGAGCCCATTAGTATACGGAGTGGCAGCATACCTGATAGCACTATACCACGATGGAAGCAAAGAATCAAGGCTGGTAACAGCAAAAAGCCGTGTAGCTCCAATTAAAGAGCTGGCATTAGCGTGACTTTAACTGATGGCAGCGGTGGTAGCATCAAGATTATGTGACTACATCAAAGGTCACTTCAACGAAAGATTTCAGGAAATACACTGCTGGACGGACTCGATGATTGTGCTTCACTGGATCAATAAAAGAAGAAAAAGGGATTCGTCTGTTGCCAACAGAATCACAGATATTAGAGAAAAAATACTTCAAGCGAGCTGGTCATTCGTTCAAAGTGACGACAACTCTGCTGACCTACTTACACGAGGAATAAGCGCAAAGGCATTGATAACGTCAAAGTTATGATGGAATGGTCTCGAATGAATAACATCACTGGAAAAGAACTTAGCAAGCATAATTGGCACAAATACAGACGTAGAAGACCAGCATAAAACACAATTTCAATAATGCATGGGAAGAGCCGAAATTGAGAGAATCTTGGAAATCGAAAAGTGTTCATCATACGGACGGCTTATAAGAATGGCAGCATTGGCTTTCAGATTCATAGACAACACAAGAAAGGAAAATCACAAAGGGCAATTGACAGGAAAAGACGCAACAAATGCAGAGAAATACTGGATAAGACAGACCCAAATATCACTAAGACAAACAAAGGGTGAGGCGTATTCAAACACTCAATCATTTGAAATTAGTATACACGAAGTCTACCTTGATGACGAAGAAATCATCAGACAGGTGGTACGATTGTAGTGCAGCCAAGAATTCAACAAGCACGTTATGGTAATTCCAAAGGATGGGCATTCCATAGAACTGGTAATACGTCACGTACATAAAATGGTATTACACGGAGGAGTTCAATTGACGCTAGCGCAACTTCGAATTAAGTTCTGGATATTGCAGGGTGGACAAGCAGTGAAAAGAGTTCTGAACAGATGTGTCGTCTGCAAGAGGCATAACTCCGGACTGGCGACTCAAAACATACCTCCACTTCCGTCAGACAGAGTCACCGAATCAGAGCCATTCAAAGTTACGGGAGCTGTCTTCACAGGACCTCTGTACGGAAAGAACAAGTACCAGATTGTGAAGCAATGTGTACTGATATTCATCTGCGTGGTAACGAGAGGAGTACACTTGGAGGTTACCAACGATTTGTCAACGTCAAGTTTTCTTCAAGCATTCCGACGATTTACAGCTCGACAGGGAATGCCAGCAGTAATCTACTCGGACAATGCCAAAACATTTATAAAAGCTGGAAAGAAAATCAGCAGAATGCTCGAAACAATTAAAAACGAAGCCTTAAAGGATTACTGCAGTGGCCAACAATATCAGTGGAAAACAATAGCCGAGTGCGCGCTATGGTGGGGAGAATTTTACGAGCGCCTCATAAGAAGCCTCAAAACGTCGATGCGAAAGATAATATCGACAAGTACAGCTTCGGTAGAGAAGCTACGCACTATTGTTGCAGAAGTTGAAGGAACACTGAACAATCGACTATTGACTTACGTGTATGGAGAACCTGACGAGCCAATGCCACTAACGCCGGCAGACATCATAGGCGGACGGCGACAGCTTCAAGACGAACAAACAATACTGTACAACGATGAATTTGAAGACGCATGGCGAAGCAGCTGCCAACTCGTGAGCGCTTGGCGGAAAAGAAGGCATCAAGAATACATAAAGGAAATAGGAGCTACGGTCAAAACCAAGACGCGGCAAGCAAAACCACTCTCACAGGGTGACATCGTATTGGTTGAGGACAAGGCTCCAAGAACATTTTGGAAAATGTGCCGGATTGAAAAACTCCAGCCTGAGTGAGACGGAATAACAAGAGCTTGTCTCCTTCGCACAGGCAAAAAAGAACTAAGAACATCGGTGAACCACATATACCCTAGGGAGGGTTGTTTCAATTAGCCCGCGAGAGCTTATTCCATTATAAAATATCATCATCAAATGACGGAAGAAGAAAAAAAGACTGCCGCCTGGAGCGAGCGCGTGCTTCTTCGCTTCTTCTAATAAACCGTATTCGTTCGAAGCATTCCAGGGTCTCGATCTTCTTAATACATGTTCTCAACTGTGTCGAAAAAGCCAGGCTGGTTCTGAATTCCCCCAAAAATGTCGCTTTAGATAGATAGATAAATAGATAGATAGATAGATAGATAGATAGATGAATGGATAGATAGATAGATAGATAGATAGATAGATAGATAGATAGATAGATAGATAGATAGATAGATAGATAGATAGATACGCTCAATGTCGCCGATGTTCGCTAAGAAATCCTTAGCATTTAACAAAACAACAGGTACGGTTCATTGAATGAAAAATGCTTCGATATATCTAAAAACCTTCCAATCAGGTGTGCCTATCAGGTAGTTGTCAATGCTTTGATCTACTTTCAAACGAATATGTCATCGAGTAAAGGTGCTACACATGATCCGATGTGAAGGCCTAGTCTTAAAGAAATTATAACAACGAGGATTGGAATCAGCGGGATTCCTCTGCCCCTCAGCGACTTCACCATCGACATGAGCTCATGGTTGCGGCGCTCAGCCAGTCGCTGCTGACAAATTCCAGTTTTCCTGCCTTCAGCGGTATTTGGGCTCTTAACAAATAATGGAGGCTGCTGGTTTTTGTCACCCTAAATTTTGGAAAGAACAGTCTACCGTCTATATTGCCCAACTAAGCAAGTGCCTATTCTCCAACTCCTACAACTGCCCACTCTGCGCCGGTTCTCTGCTTCTGCGAGATCGCCCCCTCCCCCTTCCCCTGTTTTCTTGGGGACTGACGACAACGACGTGGACGATTGGAGATCTACGTACGAGTCGGTGAGTGTCCACAACATCTGGTACCACGAAGCGAAGTTGCGCTATGTTTCATTTTATCCGTGGAACGTGGCCATGCTCTGATTCAACAAACACGAGCTCATGCCGACAGCGATGCCGCTGAGTCACAAAGCAATGCCCCCGAGGCCACTTTTCTTCACTACAAAATAAACGGTCGTCACAAGGTATGACAGCAGTGTTGAGGTATGCATCAAGTAAATTAAAAAGCAATCCACACACCAACCCACAGCACTCAAAATCTTCATTTCTCTACAAAGGACGCATAGGCTGGGGCGTTAATGACTGCATGAGCCAACACAAAAACAATTTAAAGAGTTCTTTCCCGGCGACACTTTGGGCGCACTGCAGAGCCTGCCCTTGGGAGTCAAAATACATCTCTGAGTATCATTGGCAGAAGTGTAGATAAAGTGGCACATGAACATCTGGGGGCACTCCGCGTAAAAGAAAAAAAGAATTCTGATTTTGTCAGCTACGTGGCCGTTTTAATGTATAACGCGAATCACAGCTTGGTAATATATCTGCCTCGATACACCAATAATGACCTGTATGAATTCGAATATACGTCTGCACTAGGGGAGTAAATCATAGGCACTACAGCTTCCTTCCCTCAAATGAAGTTGTGAGGTAGCGACTGTACCATCTCCATATGCTTCTCTATTGTAAGTGTGCATTAGCGCTACAAAAATGTCGGTTAGCGAGCACCAACTGGCCCAACAACATGTTCTTTTTCTGCCATGACGTCAGCAGACAATCGTCTAAACAAGAAGACCAACGAGATAGGTCCATTATAGCAGATATTTCCGCAGTGGAAATATCTGCAATGCGTGCGCTTCCAACGCGGGATGTGCCGGGTTCTATTTATAGTGCCAATAGGGAACCCTTCGGCTTTTCCCGGTGGGTACAGGAGTATTCCAACCTGGTGCTCGGTTGTTTCTGGGTACTCATCTCGAAAGGCAGCCCCATTAGTTATTGCGAAGGTCTGTAGGCGTACATTAACACACCACAGCCTTGGTGAAATAGTTAAGCATTCACCGTTTCTGTGCGAGGCAGGAAATTCACCAGGTAACCCTGACGGGTAAATCGGTACAAGTGCACTTTCGGCCTGGCGCTCGACAGAATAAAGTTTTTAGTAGCTTGGAAAGGCACCCACTCTGTGGGAAATTGGCGTCATGATACCGGCAGACGCAAACTTAAGGTCATACTTTGTTTTTGTTTCCTTGAACCTAAGAGGGTGAAAACGTTTTTCAAAACATGGCTGGGTTAGACTGAACCTGCGTGCTCGCTTCTTACGACCTTCACATCGGGTGTAATACATGGCTTTGACCGCTGCTTTGAGGGGGGTGCCGCGACCCTGACCTTTCTGAGGTTTAGGGACAGAGAGGGCAGAATAGACTTTAAGCATGTAGAATTAACTAGAAATAGGTTATCAGAATGGGGGCTAAAGTTAAGGCATGAGTGAAAATACACCCTTCACTGCAAAGTACGAGTCCTCAACCTCACTATTTAAAGGAAAAAATAAATCTAGTTTTTGGTTCTTTAAGTTTCACGGCTTGGTGGCGTTAGCCACCGCCCGATATTAAGGGTACAGCCATATCCATCCATCAATCCATCAATCCTCCGCCGCTCCGCGCAGCGCGAGCAACGCCGGCACATGAATTCGGGCGCGCTTCTTCACTTGATGCGCGTTGAAAAACAAGTTGCCTAATAGTTGAAGGTGCACAAATCGTTTGTGGCATTGCTCTTGCCTGATGATGCTGGGCTTGGTCCTATATCACTGAAGAGTGCACTTTGCTGGCCATACGTATCAAAAGCCCAGAAGCACACGCGTTATCGTAACCTTTTCGTAACAGAAAGTGCCATATCACACACCCTTTATAAGCTCATCTGAGTAGGCTGAATGCTTTTTTCGGTCCCATTTTATTTGATGCAGAATAAAAATGGCCCTATTCTTTCCTTTTAGTTATCTGTTGTGATTTTCTTAACACGCGCGTGGTGCTTACTTCCGCAATATTGAGACACCTTTTTCTCTTCTTTCAGTAATTGCTGCACCTCTCACATTTTTAACGATAGTATGACACTTGAGAGCAGAATCGTCCAATATTGGTCTGGTATCGGCCCATGCGATGTGTGTCGCTGTTTATTGCTTGCATTTAAACACTTACTGCTCTTGATCAGTGAAAGGGTGTTGTGAAGTTGAAACATCAAGATCTGGTACGTTAGTTTTCGCTTTTCGATTCCTTGATGTTTGACGTAGAGGCGAATCTCGTGGAGCAGGATCTTCACGAAGCTTCTATGCACTTGAAATCAAGTACGAAGGATAGTCCTCAATAAGAGTAGGCGCGGAGTCATGAATAAGTTTTTGATGCTGAACGCAGGCACATACTCTTCATCACGCAAGTGTCTGCTGCATACGACTGTCGATGCAGGATGATGATGTTGTCTCTCGCAATATTCTTTTGTGACTTGACGCACAGCTCCATATTATTTGTGAATTTGTGAGAAGAAACACCGGGTGTTTTCCCAGAATGGGACTTGCCATACGGAACCATGGTGATCGAGCGGCCTTGATGGAAGACAGCAATACACCTTCACACAGGTAATATGTATCCATGTACGATACAGCAACAAACTTAGGAGGAAACAATGGACAACGTTTTGTGAGAATTTAAGTGTATTTACTCCACTGTCAAGGGTATGGTGGGTAGTAAATAGTGTCGGAAGCACAGCCGAGCCTTTGAGACCGTTTATTGCCCTCGCGTTATTAAAGGATACATCAGTGCCGTCTCTAGCCGAAGAGTTTGCTGACGTGTATGTAATTGTAAGGGAAAGTGAACCGTCTTACCCACTTCCGCCTCATTCTACATCTGCCATCGATGCACCTTTCACACTGCGGCAACTTACTTCAGCCATAAGTTGTCTCCATCGACGCTGTGCTCCTGGACCTGACAGAATTACAAACCAAATGATCTAAAATCTGTCTACAGAATTGAAGAGCAGGCTTCTGATGCATTTGAACTATATTCTTGGGAGTCGGAAAACATTCGTCAAGCCTGGAAAATGACCTGGGACGTGCCAGTGCTGAAGCCAGGTAAAGACAGAACAGAACTGGCATTATGCAGACCAGTATCACTAACTTCGTGCGTAGCGAATCTGATGGAGAAGCTGGCCTGTGTTCGGCTGACATGGTGGATGGAGAATCACAAGGCCTTTCCAGCATGTATTACTGGATTTCATCAACGATTCAGTGCACAGGACAACATCTTAGACTTGGTGAGTCACACAGAGCACCAACGAGCATACGGCTTTTTTACTCTGACAATATTCCTGGACGTTTCAAAAGCATACGACTACGTGTTCTTGGGTGCGATAATTTGTGGCCTTGCATCTGTGGGAATAACAGGGCACCTTTCACGCTGTGTTCAGGCGTTTTTTGTGATCACTCGATGCAGGTGAAGTTAGGGACAGTGCTCAGTAGCTCAAGAAAAATCACCAGAGGAGTGCCACAGGGCAGTGTTGTTCAATGTGGCCATGGCTTGTTTACCTAATGCTCTTACGACTGTGAGCAATGCAGTACAAATATCAATTTATGCCGATGACATATGCATCTGACTGTCTGGATATCAGCATAGGCGATTAGAAATGATTGGCCAAAGAGTTCTACTCTCCACACAAACCTATCTTGAATTTATTGGACTAACAATATGAGCTGAAAAGTCTCAATTCATGCTGTTTTCAGGTATGCGAAGACGAGAAACACGGATGAAAATATTACTTCCTGATGCGTCAATTACATGAGATTCTTCGGATTCATGAGATTCTTCGGAGTAACACTAGACATTTATTTATTTATTTATTTATTTATTTACAGATACTGCTGTCTCGATACATGAGACATAGCAGGAGTGGGTACATTAGGAAAAGGAACGGACATACAATAAGCAATACCAAAGAAACATACAAAGCATTTAACACATATTACAAAATATGGTTAGGCAGTTCTTTCAAAAACAGTTCAATTGGTTTTTCGCGTAGGGAACCATCTAGGTTGTTCCAAATTTCAACAACGGCTGGAAAAAAAGAATGCTTAAAACAATTTACAAATGGCTGGAAGGGAACAATGTTGAGTGGGTGAGATCGGCGCGTGGCTCGTCGTGCTGAATCACAAAAAGTAATTGTAATCACAAAAGTAACATCAGGATGAATTGGCGATGGGGAGCAGACAAGACAATGCCAGCGCTGTCACCCTGTGTAAACATTCTTCGAAGGATGGCAGGAACAAGCTGGGGGAGCCACCCAACATAAATGATAAAATTACGTCAGACAGTAATTGTCAATCGTGTGCATTTCCAATTGCCTCTGATCTCTCCGAGTGAGTCACAGTACGAACAATTGGAAAAAACTTCATCGTAAAGGCCTCAGAGTTGCTTTGCGAGTGCGAAAGTTTGCAGCGAGCATAAAGGTGCTTCATGAAGCTCTTCTTCAACCGTTAGGTCTTCTCGCATATCAACGACTGCTGACAAATCTTTTCCGACTTGGCGAATCGTGCCCAGAACGAGCACTACTCAGATGCCTTCGGCGACGCACAGAATCGCGAGATTTCGTGGCCCTCAACACCCTTCGCCATCTTATCATCGATTTCCCCATACAAAGACAACTTCGACAAGACCCACCTTGGTCGCATGAGAATGCTGACTGTCAGGTGACGATTCCGCGGATGCACAGCAAGCGTTCCACAGCCACAGCAGAAGTACGTTCTTTCGTACTTGAATATATTGAAGAAAAAAAACCGGTCATTTGAAACTATTCACGATGAATCAGTCGACATAGTGCGCGGAGCAAGCGCTGCAGCATTTGTGATCTCGTCTGTGAAGGTGTCCTGGGCAGCAAGACTAGAGTGCGTTGTTTCATCGACAGCTTGTGAAAGTGTGCTAATTCAGGCAGCCCTGAAGAAACTGAAGTTTTGTAGAAAGCAACAAGTCGTGCAGTTTTCGGACAGTAAGCCAGCTTTGCAGCGGCTAAAACATGAATTGTTTTTGGATCTATGCACTCAAGGATCACTGAGAATCCTTAAAGACCTGCATGGCATTAATGTAAACATTAAGTTTCAATGGATTCTATCACATGTGAGTATAGCGGGTAATGAGGCCACTGATAGAGTTGCCCGGAGTGCTCTGGAGCTTACACCAACGAAGAAGGCTCCCAAAGACAATCAGCGTATCTTACGAGAAGCTGTAAACAAGCACGTTCACTCGTTATGGCTGACACCTCACCAGCATGTGTGACACAAGGGCTATCAAGGGAAGAGGCCTGCTTGCTTTATCGCATCCGAACGGGATCAGCACGTACACCAGCATGGCTCCACAAGATCAGACTCTCCGCGACGCCTTTGTGCCCGAAGTGCAAGGAAAACGGTGATATAGAACACTATTTGCTTAAATGTCGTGAGCTTAAGAAGGAACGGCAAGTTTTATTTGAGGAACTGCAACAGTTAGGCTCGCCATGTGACAGCTTGACTGATATTGTGTTTCCGCGTGGTTTCTGAATCTTCAGGAAACAGGTGTCGCGACTTCTTTTGAAATTTTTGATTGCTACAGACCTCGCATGTAACTGGTGATAAGTGACAATTATGTTGGAGTATAGTGCTGTGAGATAGAGTACCGGCACAATGCTGCACGTAGAATAGCACAAAAGCCGCCGTCTTATGCAGGCTTACGTCGCGCTATGCACGATTTTTATTTCAAAAGCCTGCTCGTGCTTAGTTAAAAACAAACAAAGGACATTAGCTACAATTATTAAGGGAAAACCGGCGGGGCAATTGCCTGCAACTTATGCAAGGCTAGATCCGCCAGCTACCTACAACATTTTAACCTTAATCTTACGTTGTGCGCGAATCAAGAAATCACTGTAGACTGAATGCTGACAAAGCACCACATGAAATGCAGCCATGGTGGACAAATCCCGCAAACTAAGCAAACCACACTAGACATAAAAGGAAATTTATATCAGCCTGCTAGTAGCACTCTGCCACAAAGAATTCATACAGGTTTTCAGGAAACAAGCTGAAAACAGGCTGAACAAGCTACTTGCCAAAATGTTGTAATGGCGTCAGTTTCTATTGGTAAACATGTTTTTCTACAAGCTCCAAGGATAGCGCAGACTTAATTTCTACTAGAGTTTTAGTGCCGAAACAAGAAGCTTGCGAGCGTAAGCGCCTGCGTACTTCGTTCGCATTTTTCATGGACGTGGCTTACAATACAAAGGAATGCAAAAGTCGCTGGAGTCAATATTTCCAGATGTTGCTAATGCCTTGACAATGCACAAAACCACTTTCTGCTCGTGCCGTCCGAAGGCGTTATCCAGCAGCATGGGTCCTCTTTTTTTCTGTAAGGCTGCATACCACAGCTTCTAGCCCTGAAAACCATTTCAAATGTATTCGAAAAATAAAAAAATACAAACTACCTCCCAAAGAGAGGTACACTGATCATTCTGTAAGCGACCTCTCTTAGTTGCGACGGCGTTGCCCTACGACACCAAGTGCCAAAGGTATTTGGTGCTCTTTGCTTGCAGAACAAGTACAGCGTTGTTTATCTTTCTCTCTAATTGTTGCCAGTGCCTTCTATCTTCTGAATTAAGCCTATTATCAGCCTTTTTTTACGCATTTTTACTGAGTTTCAGCTTGTAATATTCACGAGCACTTACTTTTCTACATTAAGCAAAAAGCCATTTGGTATCACTAGTTTTTAAGTAGACGATCCCTCCTTTGTCCGTGGTTTATTCATTAATCCCTGTCCACCTCTTCATCAAGAATCCCCAGCCCACAGTTTTACATTGACGAACTCCCTTGTGCCGTGTGCGTGGCGCAAAAGATGCAAGGTCAGAGTCGCTGCGTCCATGCCGCCAACGAGCAGCGAAACATACACAGAAATTTTCCCATTGTATGCATGGCGGGTGAGAAGGCCGTAAGAAAAGAAGTGAGGGCAGGTAGAGTCTAGTCCGGCCGTGTTATAATTCAGCTGATACGGCCGTCACTCAAAGGGCACAGCTGCGTCAGAAAGCGCGCCATTGCAAAGGCACCCGCTGGGTCGCTCCTGCTACGTCATTCCCCAGGTTTTGCATTTCTGGAACTGCAGGAAGGGTAGAATATATAGATGCGCTAACACTGACGGGAGACAAAATTTATTGTCCCATTTAGATCTTTACACCAACACTTACACAAAACCTAGATGGGGGCTATAGTATCCACATTATTACTGCTGGACGAAAGCAAAAGTCGCGTTACAATAAGCGCTTG
This sequence comes from Rhipicephalus annulatus, assembly GCA_013436015.1. Lineage (NCBI taxonomy): Eukaryota > Metazoa > Arthropoda > Arachnida > Ixodida > Ixodidae > Rhipicephalus > Rhipicephalus annulatus. Next base: position 48,929 of record WOVY01006326.1, on the reverse strand, counting down.
ATTTTTAGTTGCGATAGTACACGTCTTCCTTGAACAACACCCGATTTGGATGTATCGACAGAACGAAGGGATCTTAGTGATTTTCACCTTCATGTGCTTTATCGAAAGAGGTGACGTCCCGACGCACCTTATCCAGTTCCAGGTAAAATCCACACATCAAGGCTAGAGGCACACATCGACATTGTTGTTGATAAGTTTTCTTTGTCCGTTGGCATACTCTTCATGTGTTCTGTAGAATGCTGCAAACGGCCATGACGACAAGATGCAGAAACAATACTCTTAAATACCCGCTCTTGGCTTGTCGTTCTCCAGCACGAATGCGCACATGAATGCACATATGCACTCTATGATTACGTCCCCAATTGGAATGAATGAATGCTCAGTTGTAATCGCAATTTGCGAAGTAATAGGACATCACGACACTACCTTTATTAGGGCCTTGAGCACCACCGAATAGATCGATGGAATAATTGACATGTGGGATCTAAGTCCCAAAAGCACTATGCACTCCAGGCCAAAATTACCCGAAAAAGGAGTCATCATCATCATCATCATTATCGGCCTGACTACGTCCACTGCAGGAAAAAGGCCTCTCCCATGTTCCGCCAGTTAACCCGGTTCTGTGCTTGCTGCTGCCAATTTATACCCGCAAACTTCTTAATCTCATCTGCCCACCTAACCTTCTGGCTCCAACTAACCCTCTTGCCTTCTCTTGGAATCCAGTTAGCTACCCTTAACGACCAGTGGTTATCCTGTCTACGCGCTACATGCCTGGCCCATGTTCATTTCTTCTTCTTGATTTCAGCTATGATATCCTTAACCCCGTTTGTTCCCTAATCCACTCTGCTTTCTTCTTGTCTCTTAAGGTTACACCTACCATTTTTCTTTCCATTGCTCGCTGCGTCGTCCTCAATTTAAGCTGAACCCTCTTTGTAAGTTTTCAGGTTTCTGCTCCGTAGCTAAGTACCGGCAAGATACAGCTGTTATATACCTTCCTCTTGAGGGATAGTGGCAATCTATCTGTCATAACTTGAGAGTGCTTGCCGAATGTGCTCCACCCCATTTTTATTCGTCTAGTTACTTCAATCTCGTGGTTTGGCTCTGCGGTTATTACCACCCCTGAGTAGACATAGTCTTTTACATATCTGTGCCCGAGGTTTCTATTTTCCATGCACTGCTTTGTATGTTTTGCTTCAAGATACGTGTTCAAGTTTCAATCAACGGCTAACGAGTAGCCGGCGCCATAATGGTGCGCCAACATCTCCTTATATATCATATCAATAAAAAAATGCAAATTGAAGTACACTATTACCTATCTCGAAGCGCTGCTCTTTTCTGAGGTTGTTGTACATTACTTTTGTTTTCTGCAGACTCATTTCAACACCCACCTTTTTGCTGTCCTTGTCTAACTCCGTAATCATGAGTTGCAATTCGTCCCCTGAGTTACTCAGCAATGCAATGTCATCGGCGAAGCGCAGGTTACTAAGGTTCTCTGCATTAACTCTTATCCCTAACTGTTCCCATTCTAGGCTTCTGAAAACCTCCTTTAGGCACGCAGTATATATCATTGGGGAGATTGTGTCCCCCTGCCTTACAACCTTCTTGATTGGTATTCTGTTGCTTTCTTTATGAAGCACTATGGTAGCAGTTGATGCTCTGTAGATTTCTTCCAGTATGTTTATATATACTTCATCGACGCCCTGATTCCGCAGTGTCTGCATGACGGCTGATATTTCTACTGAATCAAACGCCTTCTCGTAATCTATGAAGGCTATGTATAGTGGTTGGTTATATTCTGAGCATTTCTCTATTACCTGACCGATAGTATGAATTCGCCCCGCCACGCTGGTCTAGTGGCTAAGGTACTCGGCTGCTGACCCGCAGGTCGCGAGTTGAAATCCCGGCTGCGGTGGCTGCATTTCCGATGGAGGCGGAAATGTTGTAGGCCCGTGTGCTCAAATTTGGGTGCACGTTAAAGCACCCCAGGTGGTCTAAATTTCCGGAGCCCTCCACTACGGCGTCTCTCATAATCACATAGTGGTTTTGGGACGTTAAACCCCACATATCAATCAATCAATCAATAGTATGAATGTGGTCGATTATTGAGTAGCCTGTTCGAAATCCTGCTTGTTCCTTTGGTTGATTGAATTCTAATATTTTCTTTACTCTGTTAGCAATTACCTTTGTAAATAGCTTGTATACTACAGAGAGCAAGCTAATCAGCCTGTAATTTTCAAGTTCTTGTCATCTCCTTTCTTATGTATTAAGATGATGTTAGCGTTCTTCCAAGACTCTGGTACCCTTCCCGTCAGGAGACACGTCGTAAACAGGGTGGCTAGTTTTTCTAACACAATTTGTCCTCCATCTTTCAGCATATCTGATGTTACCTGATCCTCACCAGCAGCTTTGCCTCTTTGCATGCTCTCCAAAGCTTTTCTGACTTCTTCTATCATTACTGGTGGGGTGTCATCTGGGTTACTGCTAGTTCTTATAGTATTAAAGTCGTGGTTGTCCCGGCTACTGTACAGATCTCTGTAAAACTCCTCCACTATTGCAACTATTCTATCCATATTGGTAGTTATTTTGCCTTCTTTGTCCCTTAGTGCATGCATCCAATTTTTTGCCTATCCCAAGTTTTCTCTTCACTGCTTTGACGCTTCCTCTGTTTTTCAGAGCGTGTTAAATTCTCTCCATGTTATGGCTTCTTACATCGAATACCTTACGCCTATTAATCAACTTCGAAAGCTCTGCCAGTTCTATTTTGTCTGTTGTAGTTGAGAATTTTATGATTTGACGCTTCTTAATGAGATTCTTCATTTCCTGGGAAAGCTTGCCAGTGTCCTGTCTAACTACCCTGCCTCCAACTTCCACTGCACACTCCGTAATGATACTCGTAAGATTATAACTCATTGCATCTATGCTAAGGTTGGTTTCCTCACAAATGGCAGAGTACCTGTTCTGAAGCGAGACTCTGAATTCCGGTACTCTCCCTCTGAGTCCTAGCTCATTGATTGGCTTCTTGCGTATCAGTTTCTGTCGTTCCTTCCTCAAATCTAGGCGAACTCGGGACCATACCATTCTATGATGACTGCATCGTACCTTGCCAACCACTTCCACATCCTGCACGATGCCTGAGTGTGCCCTCATTATAAAGTCTATTACGTTCTTATTTTCGCCATTAGGGCTCCTCCATGTCCACTTGCGGTTTCCTTGTTTTCGGTAGAAGGTATTCAAAATCCGTAAATTAATGCGTTCTGCAAATTCTACTAGTAGCTCACCTCTGGCATTTCTAGTACCGATGCCATAATCTCCTACTGCCTGGTTTCACGCCTGCTTCTTCCCTACCTTTGCATTAAAGTCTCCCATCAGTATTGTATACTGTGTTTTTACTTTACTCATTGCCGATTCCACGTCTTCATAGCAGCTTTTAACTGAAGCGTCATCATGGCTGGATGTAGGCGCGTAAGCCTGTAGTACCTTCATCTTGTATCTTTTATTCTGTTTAGTTACAATACCTACCACCCTTTCATAAATTCTATAGTATTTCTCTATGTTGCCAGCTATGTTTCTGTGAATTAGGAACCCCACTCCCAGTTCTCTTCTGTCAGCCAAGTCCCAATAGCAAAGGACATGCCCATTCTGTAGCACTGTATAGGCCTCATCTGTCCTCCTTTCCTCACTGAGCCCTATTATATCCCATTTAACACCCTAGCTTCTCGAACAGTACAGCTAGACTTCTCTCACTAGATAAGGTTCTAGCGTTAAATGTTGCCAAGTTCAGGTTCCAATGGGGGCCTGTCCGGATCCTGAGATTCTTAGCACCCTCTGCTGCGTTGTAGATCTGACCGCCGGCGTTGTCAGTTGCTCCGGAGCTACTGGGGACTGGGGGCCGTGAGTGATTTGACGTATGCATGTGGGAGGTAGTGGCCAGATACTGCACCAGGGTGGCCAATCATTCTCTGATGACGGAGTCCGTTCCCGGGGGTGGTTACCGGTGAGGCCGCATCCCAGGCCTCGTAATGCAGTTCCATCACCACGCGGATTTTTTTATGCGGTTGGGAACTGCGCGGCACCGGGATTTGAACCACGAACCTTTTGCAGGCGAGGCGAATGCTCTAACCACTATGCCATCGCTGCTTTGCTATCGCTGAAAAAGAAGTAACGAAGCCCAACAGGCACGCGCGATAAACGAATAGATCATTGAAAAGTAACGACAGAGGGATGCATGCCGCGTGCAAACTACTTAGGGTGCGAGGGGATGAACTGTGCGGGAGATGCGGACCCTGCGCAAACCTTTGTCAAGGAAAGTAGCCGTCCTTCGCTCTCCTTGATCAGTCTCCCCTTATCTTGCTGGTGACAGTTGGCGTTGCGTCATGCTCCGAGAGATCTACGATTATGGAATTACGCTGCGGTGCCTTGTGTGTGCGCTTGGATGAGCGTGCGCTGCTAATTTTACGTTTCGCCGCACTCATCAAGACAGAAATAGGTCTTCACACGCCACCATGCCACGCTGTTCATCTTTGGCCTAGTCAAGATGGTCACGACCAACTCACGATACTGCCGGTTGGGAATGAAGGCCGATATGGTGACCTAGAAAAAAACAAACCTATCGGATACAATATTTCAGTCTGACTCAGGGTGGAAATCAGCGCTTGATTCTTTCACAAGTAGATAGGTGATTATTCTTTATTCTGTCGTACTTGTCGTGTGTGAGATACCGATCGCGCTTGCCGGCAACGGGTTCGGACATGTTGTATATCGCACGCCCCAAATGCACCGCGAAGGTCGACTTGGGCGTGTACAGTTCGCCTATGCTTTCTGACCACCTGGAAGTTCGCCGCCTTTGCCATCGGCTGCCCGGACGCTCACTAATGGAGTGCTCGCCTGTGTTCGCCGTCGTGAACAGCTCTTGACTCATGATATAGGAAACCAAGGCAACGCATGACTGCGCTGTGACTCGGGAGAGGCTCGGAAAAAGCACCACTATATTTAATGGAAAAATAGAAACAAGGGATGTATATCGCAAGTTTTCCTTCCTCGCCAACGCGCTGCCGCTCGCTTACGTGCTCGTGCAGAGAGCGCGTGGTGCGTTTGAGTTACCGCCAATGTACCGCATGCAGTGCGGCTTCACAAAGATCTCTAAGCAGGACAAGCACTCTCTAGAAGCCAATCTAACAAAAGAAGGGCAGATCTTTAGTCAAGTTTGCGATGTGCAGCAGACGATGGAAAATGGGGACGCCCGAGTGACTGCGAAATGCATTGTCAGGTGCGTGAGAATACCGTGTACGACGTATGCCTCGAGGGGAGGCTCATTCTGCCAATACGAAGCCGTGTACTCTGTGGATGTGCTGCGTTTACATTTATGAAAACCATATATTTGTTGTTTTGACGCGGTATCCAGAAGTAGCAGCCGTGCACTGCCATGTGCAAACATTTGTGGTAGGCTAAAAATGAATAAAAACTAAAGTTGTATGTTCAAGACATTAAAATGTCCGAAAAGTTTTATTCATGTCCTCCGTGCCGCGGTAGACCCACTGACTTCGCCATGAAGCATAAGCTGATCTTTAACCACAGTGAGCCAAGTTGAAGTGTTCACCTCGTTCTTTTTTTCGGCTCTCTTGTCATGCTTGCGCTATCTTCACGAATACGCCTGTGCTCGCCAGCTGTGACTTGCAGGGGAACTGATACAACTTTACTCGTGCAGAGCATCTCGTGATGCCAGCGTTGTTGTGGCAGCCCACAACACAACAATACTTCGGACTTTGCCGACGCTTTCGTGGGGCTGCCTCTTCCATCGCGAAAAAGCAACTTCGCACAGCGAGCGTCTCGTTTTAGCGTGCCAAGCTGACGGCACAGCACGAAAGCCCCCCCCCCCTCCCCCAACGCCTGCAAAGCGCGTTTCGTGCGTGTGACACGCGTTCCCGTTTCGACGAAACACCATGACTCACCTGCGCCCTCTCAACCGCTTACCCTGACGTTTTCCGGAGCTCGCCGCTAAGGTCCCTTGAAGATACAAACTTGTTTCATCTAGGGACCTGACTCGCTGTCTGAGCCAGGCGCCGCGTCGTGGTCGCTCCGCGATCTTGTGCTCCAGTTCCTAACTCGGCGGAGACTTCGTCGCTGTGTTGCGAGTCGTCGAAAACGCGTTGCGGTTGCTTGTAACAGGCTTGGTTGTACTATGTCCCGTGCTGTAAGTGCACCAGCACGGGCTGGCGGGGCTCTACCCTGCATCGGGACTCTATGAAACTTGGTAGTCATTACAGTTTTCTTACCTGTCAATCGGTCCCAAGCAGCTACGCACCAGCCGTTGGCCAGCGGACTCGCGTTTTTTAAATGCGGAGCATTTCTAAGCGAACTTCGAAGACTGAGCGTACCTATCTACCTATATATCTCTCTATCTAGCCGACTACGACTTTTACCTCTCCTGGCCGTTTCGATTATGGTATCAAAACCAAACTTCGTATGGCATAACATGACTAAACGAAGAACATATTTGACTAGTCATAAAATGAAAATCACAACATGTATGTCATGACGATCATGATTTACATTTTATGGTCCTGCAGCTCATGCCGTGGTTTCGCTTTCATGATATGTTGGAAACCTGGTATGGCATGACATGATTGCATGACGAACACAAGCGACAGACCCTAATATGAAAATCGTGACACGCGTGTCATGTAACAACATGACTACATGTCACGCTCATGATGCACTCGCGGCCGTTTTGCTTCCGTCACATACACCAAATTTGGTATTACGGTACGCGAATGGATGACGAAGGTATGTGACTGGTGCAAACATGATAATCATGAGACGCGTGTCATGTCATCACTACGTGCCACAATCAAGATGCGCTGACGGCCGTTTCACTAGCATCTCTTATACCAAATTTGGTGTTACGAGATGTGAATGGATGACGAATGTATAATACCGGTGCAAACGTGATAAACATGAGATGCGTGTCATGTAATAACATGACTACATGCTATGCTCATGATGCGCTCGCGGCCGTTTCGGTAGCTTCACGTGTACCAAACTCGGTATTACGCGACGCGAATTGACGACATGGGTAAATTACACATCTGAACATAATAACCACGACATGCGTGTCTTGCAACAACATAACATTATGCCACACTCATGACACGCTCGTGGCCATTTCGCTAGCTTCACATGTGCCAAATTTGTATTAAGTGACGCCAATGGATGACGAAAGTATGTAACTGGTGCAAACCTAATAATCATGAGATGCATGCCATGTGACAGCAAGACTACACGCCGCAGTCAAGGCGCTAATACTTTTTCGACATGACGTGGTGTGTATGCTCGCCGGCGTTCATTTGGTCGCGTCACGCCGGCGTTGCCCTGCCAGGCGCCGGTCCTGCCCTATAATCACTGGCGCGTGCGGCGCTGCGTTGCTTTGGCGCATGTGCGTTTCAGCGCGTCCGGCGTCCCTGCGTCACAAAAATAGGAAGACGCAGTGTTGTATGGGTAACGCATCGGCATAGAGTATTGTTATTTTATGGCATCGGTGCGAAATGCAGCATGTCGCAATTGGCGCCGGTTGCCGTCGGGCCACGCCGACGGACGCTAGTCGGGCCTGACATCAGACTATATAGAGTGCTCGAGTTTTGGTAACGTAGCGTTGCTGTGGCCAGTATGCGCGCACATCACCGCTACATTGGAGTATATTGGGTCCTTCATGATGCACTCGCGGCCGATCTGCTAGCTCCAATTATATGGAATGTGGTGTTACGTGACGTCAATGAATAATGAAATATACGACTGGTGCAAACATGATAATCGCTACACGCGTGTCATGTAAGAACGTGACAAAATACCACGCTCATAGCATGCAGACGGCCGTCTCACTAGCTCCACGTATACTAAATTTGGTATCACGTGACGTGAATAGATGAAGAAGGTAAACGACACATTCAAACAACAACCATGACATGAAAGTCATGTACGAAATCATTTACCTCCACCTCGTAACATTCTGCTGATTTTAAAGTGACATGTCGACATTTCTCATTCGCGCTTCGAATATCATCGTTTCCCACTGTACGTGCGATCTGTCAATTTTTTGGGCTTTCAAGCCTTGGCTGTCCTGCTGCCACAGAGAGTTGTCACCGAGTATAGTAAACTAAAAGACCGGACTTTGTACTGAGATTGAATTATATAGACTTGCTCTAATCTTTTATTGGCGAGGACAGTTGCAAATAGTTTGACAATAGTCCACGCGTAAAATACCAAGTGGACAAGAAAGCTACTGAACCTAACGGCAAGAAATGGGCTTAGTGGTTTATGACTTCTCAACATTATTGATCTCATAGTCTTTTTGGTGTAAATTATTCTTCCTTGAAGATCGCGTTGGTTGTGGTTACCAGTCTATTACTATAAGTTTTATATTTCTGTTAATTCTGTACGATTTCATAGGAGCACTGACGCAAACTTTTCAGGACGAGATAAGTGAGACAGTTCTATGAGGAGACACACAACATCTAATATATAGGAGGTGCAAATATATACTACAACATATTCATTTTGAAAACAATTTTAAAGCGCATGCCGTGAAACTGAGCAAGATGAGTAGGGTGTCATGGCACCGACATCAACACCGTGCTGCGGAAATAAACTGATTTCATGAGTTCATGCGTTTGTGTTGCCTAGTCAATGTGGTGTCCGCTTCCTCGCAGTTCTGACGCCACTACTTTGCACAGTGAAGTGTCTAGTGGTGTTTGCACAGCCAATGGGAACTTGTCTTCCCCACCTCGATGCTCTTTGAAACTGCAGCTACGTCTGGGCGCTGCAAACCGTCGCTAAATTAATATGCGTTGCCTAGTCAAGCAAAGGAGCTTTCCAGCTTTGTTAACTGGGTCACAAGCTTCCTATTGAATAAAGAAAATGCGAGGAGCCAATTTTTTGTTCCAGTGCTCCTTTATTGTTGTCATATTGAATAGGTTTCAATAAGAAATCCTGTGCGCATGTAGTATTTACTCTCGTATAGGACAAGAATGAACGGGAGCCTGATTGTTAACTTTGCTTGTGTAGTTTCGGTTATTTGTATTAGAACTGTTCACATCTTAAGTTAGTAAATGTACGCAACGCAGCGTAAGGTGCCTGTACCATGACACTACTTTTTAAGCTAAAGCAATGCGTTGTGCGCATAAACGCCAGAAAAGCTAGTGCTTTTTGAAAATGCGTCTCACCATGATGGTTATAATAGGAAACTCTTTCATATTCAAAGTGAATTTATTCATTGCTTTTCGAAGAGCAGAAATACTGCTCTATGTATATCTGCTCTATGTATATGGTGATATACTGCTTCATGTATATCACCTATCGATAAGCGAAGGTCCCGCCTTTTTTATTTCAGCGAAAATGTATACAGCATGCAGCATTTATGATTTGTGTAAGTCTGAAGTGAAGTGAAATAGTAGCTGATAGGAGGTCTTAGTGAAGTCTCAGTCTTATATTCAGGTCTCAAAGACTAATTATTATCAGGCATATCAAGTCTCGGTCATGCCTTTCGTAAGAGAAAAATAATTAATGACAATATTAGAAACCCAAGCAAATGTTCCTCCTCAGTGCACAACTCTCATCAATGAGAGATTTATGTGAATACAACCGTAAACCTACGGACAACACAATAAGCTTTGTTTTGAGGAATTATGGACTGTGGCAGTCCACACATCTATTCAGTGGGAAACGAGAATGAAACCACATAGAATGCTTTATTGATGTATTGGTAAAATAAGTGTAAAAATAATCTATCGTACATTTGAATGGTACAAATGAAGCAGCTTGTCAGTGAACGAAACAACTAGCCTTTGTAGCCGTAGCCACCGTATCCACCATAACTTCCATATCCGCCGTATCCTCCGTAGCCCCCATAGCCGCCACGTCCGTATCCCCTTCCCAGGCCGGAGTGGGCGAGGAGGGCTCCTCCAGCATTGACTTTGTTGACGTGGTGAACGGTTCTGACAACAAAGGCTGGCCCAGCTACTAGCTTGGCGAAGGCGGGTCCCCCACTAAGGAGAGCGACGCTGCTGCCCACACCCACACCACCCAGGCCAGCTCCACCCAGGCCAGCTCCACCCAGGCCAGCTCCAGCCAGGCCGACACCGCCCAGGCCGACACCACCCAGGCCAGCTCCACCCAGGCCAGCTCCAAGCAGGCCAACACCACCCAGGCCCGCTCCACTTAGGCCGACACCACCCAAGCCCGCTCCACCTAGGCCGGTACCACCCAGGCCACCGTAGCCAAGACCTCCGTAGCCACCAGCTCCATATCCGAGGCCGCCATAGCCTGAACCAACATAAGTGACTCCTCCAGCGTTCACCACTGGGGAGACGAGGTACATGGCGAATACGAGGAGCAATGCAAAGAGTTTCACCTGCAAATATAAACAAATACAAAGTATACGTGACGTACTGTTCGTGAACCGAATAACTTTGACGCGACCAGCAGTAACTGTAGATTACCAAGAAAGTTCGAACACAACTGCACGTACAGCAATGAGAGTTTCTTACTCTATTTTCCTTTCCACCATATCGACAACTCAATGTAGCTTTTGACTATTACTTCAACAGAAATATACAGAGACTTTTTTTGAAAGTTTGAGACGGGGGTCGTTTTTAACGCTTGCGATGCTAAAGCAAGCCCCGGACAAATGCATGTTAACTTGAAGTATGTCTCGAGAGAAACGAAACGCGTGTATGAACTCGGGAAAGGTGGCCACCAATAGGAATTTAGCAGCTAATTAACGCGTGGCCTATGTAGGGTAAACACAACACCCATACACAATATATTTATAGAAAACATCGCAATACAAGATCATCAATATGAAGTTTTGTATTTTTAGTAGAAACACAGTAATAACTAGAACATTGTTAGAATGACCTTGTTTAGTATTGACACGAATAAACAATTCTCCTCAACAAGAATCATCAAGAATGTTGCGGTGTAATTAAGATTTTGGTGTTGTACTCCAAAGTCCAGCTGTCGCGCGCCTCGGACAATGGCACTTTCCAGAGACTCGAGGTTGGCTTGAGTCGTCTTATTTCATATCGGTCAAAAATCGATCACTGACCCCCTTTTTCGGGGAGCTTTGAAGATTCTCCGGAAGTAAAGCTTAGCTTAACAAGAGCTACCACCCAACTCACACAGAGGTCGAAAGACGCTGCGGCAATAAATGGTAAGTAATGTTGAATTGCTGCGCATGCTAACACTGATAAGAAAAATGTGCAGATAATGCAATGTTATTAAGAAATGTGCATACGATTCCGTTTGATTCATCGATAAAATGAAGATCAATTCATAAAATTTATCAACCTCGGAATAGCGTCATTCTCAATAAACAGAGAAAGCTAACATGTAAGTTTCGAAATGGGGACTTAGTAATCCTGCTTCGCGTATTTGCAGGGGGTTGTGAAATGAACCGTCTCTTTGCACAGATTATTCATTCAGTGCACCAGTTCGCCGCCCAACGCAAGCACTTTTCTGATGACTTACGGAGATGCTATTGCAAGAACCGATGGTCGCGCTAATAGTAAAGCTGTCTTGACGCCCTCAAACCTACCTTTTAGACATCTCTATGAAATTCCTAGTAGAAGGCATATGACCCTCTTGTTATTAGTGTATTGTTTTCAGTCGTCTGAAAACTGCTTATATTCAATCAATATTAAACTTTCGTCGTGATATTTTTTCAGAGAAGACCCCTACGTAAATTTCTTCTGTCAATGATACAAACGGCTTGAGTTAATGTTGATGCGGTTTTCTTCAGCATCTTAAAAGGCATGCCTGAATTGGGCCAGCTCAGCTCCCAAGCTATTTTTTTTCTTGCAGTGAGGTCACTGCGAAAGAAGGCGCTTTCATAATCTTGTTCGTACATCCACTTCCAGGCAGAGGCAAATTAGACGACAGAATAAATTTTGCATCGAGCTGCATTGATGTATATGAAGATTCATAAAATGCAGAAGGTAAAAGAGACGTCCTGAACACTGCCATCAATGAGTTTCAGTTCTGAACAAGCGACGATATAATAAAATTTTAAGATCAAGTTTCAAATACCTCTGTAAACATTTCTAAGTAAAATACATAACATTGAAGGCCATGGAAGGTAGTTTTGATGATGATTATGTATCCCGCTTTTGAAGCGTCGACATATGAGCCATTCACGCATGACAAGAACGCCGCAACGACCACCTGTGATGCAATAATCCATCTAAAACACAAGTAGTTGGTGAACAGTTTTCTCAAAATAACACTGCTGAAATTAGGGCACATATTTCTGACACAAGAAACGTGCAGAAATACGCTTACTTACAGCAATTAAGCTACGGTAGCCAAGGTCTGCTAGTGCTTACCATGGTGGTCATACTTTACGTCCGAAGAAACAGAGGACTACGGCTGCTGGTTGTAGGTCGTTGTATTGAGTTTATATAGTGTCTCGATTAGGCAGTATCACAGAAGAGGCAGAGAGTGATGTAAGTTCATCGCACCCGTAAGAGAGTAGGGAAGCCGCAAAGTAACAATGTAGCACGTGGACGCACAGGAACGCTACAATAAGAAACTGTTGTCTCCGTATCTAGCCTTACCTAACCAAACGCCCGGTTTACGGACACGAAAGAAGTGGTTCCCGATGCTTGTGTACAAAGTGTATGTGTCCCGGAAGTGAATATCTCTTCTCGGTTGTCTGGCTGACTGCACACTATCACGAATCAAGTAAGGAAGTGACACAAATTCGATACATCGCGGCAACCAAAATAAACATCCGCAGTAACTGGGAAAAATGGCCACATTGATGCATCTCATTTCGTCTCGCACCTGCATCGCCGGATCGTAAGTGTTTCTCAAGGCGTGCTCTCATGGATCCCAGTCAATGTGGGTCACCAGATAATGTAGCTCACGCCTTGAGCAGTGCAGGAAGTGGCATGAGAATGAAGATCTTGTCTTCAAACTCACCCCAAGTATTTGCAGTTGTTCACTGTGCTATAAAAATGAAGATCTAGTTGCGAAGTCATTCAACGTTGTGTTGTTTTTTTTTCTTTTTTAGGGGTGTTATTCCACTTCATGCAGCAGTGGAATTGTGAGGATTCCTGATGAGCATTAGACTATGTGATAGAATGAAACAAGAGTGTCGCACTTAATGAAGTGCGAGATAATTCTTCGCAAAGTGCCTGTATTTCTAAGCAACGTGTTTAGAACGGCAAGTGTGAGTTATCCTCGCAAACTTGGCAATATTTTGAAGAACCACAGGTGGTTTAAATTTCCAGAGCCTTTCACTACCACGTCTCTCACAATGAAGTGGTGGTTTACGGACGTTGAACCCCACACATCAAATAATCTATTTGCAAGCTTCTATTCTCTGTATAGGGACGCGAACTGTTTACACGTGCAACTGTTGTGAGCCATTACTGAGTGCTACCACTGTCAACTAGCAGTGTGTTTTGCTAAGTTGAGGTTTTTATGCGCAAAATATTGGCAGAAGAACTTTTTGGTGAGTTGCGAGTAATACGTACCGTAACAGTGATTTCATTCAGGGATAGGTACACGTGGTCCCAATATAAATGAGCCTTAAGAATCACCCTCTTCCCACACACACAAACACACATACACACACACACACACACACACACATATATATATATATATATATATATATATATATATATATATATATATATATATATGGGTGTGTGTGTGTGTGTATGAAGCGTCCATTTGTGACGTCCATTTTGTGACGCTACAAAATAGAGACACGTCGCGGTCCAGGTACCATGCGTTTATTCTAATGCACGCGCATTTCCTCTTCGGCGGCTTCTCCTAGAATCGCCTTGTTAATGCGTCACACTTCCCCTCCCCTCGAGAAAGTCTCAGTTCAGAGGGTTCAAAATAACGCCGCAGTTGGCTAACATGAACAATGTCAGATTTTCTACGTAAGGGTAGCACGGAGCGGTTGATCTCATAGTTCACTGTTGAGACCTTGCGTAGAATCTTGTAGGGTCCTTCCATGACGGAACTCAGTTTGCCGTTGTTGGGATGCCATGGTGTCTCGTAAAGGACAAGGTCACCGACTTGGAACTCAATCGGAAGAAATTTTCTGTCATAAATGACTTTGTTCTTATTGTGGTTGGCGATAGAATTGGTAACTGCAGTTTTTCGCGCTTCTTCGACAGTTTCTTCTTGTTGTTCCAGTACAGTAGGATAAGATGGAATTCCATACATCAGGAAGAAAGGTGCGTAGCCGGTCACTTCGTGGGGTGTTCTGTTGTATTCGTCAATTACCTCCGGAAGCAGCTTAGTCCAATACTTCTGTGGTTCGTCATTGATCTTGCATTTAAGTCTCGTTACGATAGTCTGGTTTGTCCGCTCGTTCATGCCGTTGCATTGTGGATGATGAGATGACGTAAATAGTTGGTGTATATGATTATGTTTTAAACACTGCTTGAATTTTCCTGCGGTAAATCCTGTTCCGCGATCTGAAAGGAGCTTCCGTGGTTTTCCAGAAGAAAAAATTGTTTTTAAGCATGAAATGTAGGCGTCACTGTTCTCACTTTTATGAGCAAGCGCCCATATGTAGCGAGTCGCATGATCAATAACCAAGTGTATAAAGCTTTTTGACGAGCCATATTCCAGAAAATCCTCCAATGGTGTCTATTGCAAAGAGGTCGAAGGGCTCTTCAGCTGGAGGCAGTGATTCAAGCGTCCCAAACTTTTTTGTTTTCGTCTTCTTGCATCTCTGGCATGTATCACAATGCCGAATGTAAGTGGAAACATCGGCTACCATATGCGGCCAATAATATTGCGGAGACAAGAGTGATAGCGTCTTCTTCACTCCGACATGCCCAAAATGTTGATGTGCATTCTTCAAAATGGTTGGGCGTAGTTCATGGGGCGCGTATATTTTCCGTAGTCCTTTTCTTTTAACGATGATGATGTTATTTTCTAATGAGTGCGTTCCTTTTGGACGCTCACTGTTGCATCACTGAAGGTCGTCGTGTGATAGAAGATTAACTATTGGGGCTCTGGAGAGCGCATCTGCTTCGACATTACTTGCACCCTTTTGATGTTTGATCTTCACATCATACATTGACAGTTTCAAAGACCATCGGAAAAAACGACCTTGAGGATTTTTAACATTCTTCAGCCACTGGAGCGCAGAGTGATCTGTTACAACAGTGAATGACTTTCCATGAAGGTAGCAATGCCATTTATCAATGGCATCTACAATGGCAAGACATTCTCTTTTTGTAATAGCGTAGTTCACCTCGTGCTTAAGTAGTTTGCGGGAATAGTAAGCAACAGGATGTTCTTTGCCTTTGTCATCGGGTTGTTTCAGCACTGCACCAATGCCTTCGCCAGATGCGTCACAGTACACAGTACATGGTCTCGAAGGGTCGTATATGCGAAGCACCGGTTCTTCAGTTATCCGCTCCTTCAGTTCACGAAAGGCTTGCTCACATGCTTCTGTCCACACCCACTTGCTGCCTTTGTGGAGTAGTTTTGTGAGTGGAAGAGCGATATCGCTGAAGTGGGGGATGTACAGACGGTAGGTGTTTACAGTGCCCAGAAAACGCTGGAGATCTTTTTCTTGTTTTGGAGTCGGAAATTTGAGTATGCAAGCCACATTACTTTGCTTAGGTGTCACTGTTCCTTGTGAAATTCTGTGGCCCAGGTATTCAATGCTGCAGCGTGCAAATTGGCACTTTTGTCGTTTGAGTTTTACGTTCTCGGTTTTGAGAGCTTTCATTAGCGCGTCAAGGTGTCGTATATGATCATTAAATGTCTCTGAGTATACGATCACATCGTCAAAGTAATTGATAACATTGGTGAGCTGATGTTTCGCTATTATTGATTTCATGGCTCTTTCAAATGTAGCTGGAGCGTTCTTCAACCCAAACGGCATTACCAACCACTCAAAATTACCATCAGGCGTGACAAATGCAGTTTTCTAAACATTGTCAGGATGCATTTGGACATGCCAGTATCCCGACGTTACGTCCAACGTAGTGAAAAACTCCGCCTTTCCCAAGTGGTCAAGAATATCATCTATACGTGGAATTGGTTGAACGTCGGGTACCGTTATGGCATTGAGTTTCCGGTAGTCAATACATAGACGAGTGCGTCCTTCACCTTTCTTTTCTGCTAAAATGACAGGTACGGCGTAGGGCAATAATGAAGGCCTCACAACACCTTGCTTGAGGAGAGCGTTACCTTTTTGTTTATCTCCACTTTGTCTGTCTGTGAACATCGGTATTGTGCTCGACGAATAGGGACAGCATTGGTAAGTGCGATCCTATGTTTCTCAGCAGTGATGCACCCAATATCTGTCTGAGATTTTGAAAATATCTTGTTATACTTGCTTAAAAGAGAGGCGAGCGCCACAGACTCATGCTCTGATAAGTTTTCTGAAGTCAGGGTTCGCATAAGCGGGTCTTGAATTGTGATGCGGAAGGTTCATATTCTCAGACGCTTGTGTCACTGACTTGCTTTCCAGATATACAGAAAGATTGAAGTACGAAGCGCTGTCTAGGCCAAGAATTAATTGCATTCTCATGCCTCGCAGCATCCTGTCGGCTTGTGTGACGCTACAAAATGGAGACACGTCGTGGCCCAGGTGACATGCGTTTATTCTAATGCACGCGCACTTCCTCTTCGTCGGCTTCTCCTAGAATCGCCTTGTTAATGCGTCACATATATATATATATATATATATATATATATATAACCGAGAGAGGAGAAGAGGAGGAAGACGTGAACTGGTGCAGCCTATCTACGCCATTATTACGCGATTATCAACCTCGCTCTGCTAATCAGAGCGAGGTTGATAATCGCGGTTGATAATCGTCACAGTGCCATAGGACACTGCAGCTGTAGTGTCCAATGGAAGTAGTCGTCATCCGGGTCGTCGGGTGGTGGTTGGTCGACAGGCGCACGAGAGAGACAGTCGGCGTCGGAGTGTTTCTTGCCAGACTTGTAAACGAGGGTAATGTCATTTTCTTGAAGTCTCAGGCTCCATCGTGCAAGGCGACCTCAAGGGTCCTTCAAGGTGGCTAGCCAACACAAGACGTGGTGGTCGCTCATAACTTTGAAGGGCCTGCCGTAGAGGTAGGGGCAAAGTTTTGACGTAGCCCAGATGATGGCGAGGCACTCCTTTTCTGTTGTGGAATAATTGGTTTCTGTTTTGGATAGCGATCGGCTGGCGTAACTAATAACCCTTTCAAATCCGTCACCCCTCTGCACAAGAACGGCGCCAAGACCTACGCTGCTTGCGTCAGTGTGTATTTCTGTCTCGGCGACTTCGTCAAATTGGGCAAGTAACGGAGGCGTCTGGAGGCGATGTTTAAGCTCCTGGAAAGCGCATTCCTGCGGAGTTTCCCACTTGAACTCTATGTCGGCCTTGGTAAGGTTAATAAGAGGATCGGCGATGCGGGCGAAGTTTTTCACGAACCGCCTATAATAGGCACACAGGCCCAGAAATCGGCGCACCACCTTCTTGTCAGTAAGCGGCGAAAAGTCGGCGATGGCGGCTGTTTTCCGTGGATCAGGACGAACTTCAGACTTTCTAATAACGTGTACCAGAAACAAGAGCTCCTGGTACGCAAATCTTCACTTTTCTGGCTTCAGTGTGAGTCCGGACGTCTTGATGGCTTGAAGTACAGCTTCAAGGCGCCGAAGATGCTCATCGAAACCCGGAGAAAACATGACGATGTCGTCCAAGTACACAAGGCAAATCTGCCACTTCAATCTTGCCAGTACTGCATCCATAAATGGTTGAAAAATTGCAGGCGCTAAGTAAAGACCGAAGGGCATCACCTTAAACTCGGAGAGGCCGTCCGGTGTTATAAACGCCGTCTTCTCTCGGTCTCTTTCGTCGACTTCGGTTTGCCAATAGCCAGTATTGAGGTCCATTGACGAAAAGCACTTGGCGTTATGGAGTCGATCAAGTGCGTCGTCTATTCGTTGAAGAGGATACAAGTCCTTTCTTGTGCTTTTGTTCAGGCGGCGATAATCGACGCAGAAACGAAGGGTCCCATTTTTTTCTTCACTAACACCACGGGGGATCTCCATGGACTCTTGGACGGCTGGATAATGTCATCCCGTACCATTTCATAAACTTGTCTCTTCATGGTCTCACGTTCTCGCGTCGAAACCCTGTATGGACCCTAATGAAGTGGTCAGGCATTTTCTTCAGTTATGATGCGATGTTTCGTGATTGAGGTCTGCTAAATTTTTGATGACGAAGAAAAGCAATCTTCTTATAACAGGAGCAGGGCCTTGAGCTGTCCTTACTTATGGTATGGAAGTCCGGGATTGACATCGAAAGCTATGGGAGGAGCTTGGTTCTTCCGAGCAGGTTCTGAAGAATCGGCGAGGGCAAAAGCACCGGTGGCTTCGATAATTTCTTAGATGTATGCAACCGTTGTTCCTTTGTTCACATGTTTGTACTCATTGCTGAAATTCGTGAGCATAACCGTTGCTTTGCCTCCCCGCAGCTCTGCAATTCCTCTTGCGACGCAAATATTTCAAGAGACCAACAGATGCTGACTGGCTTCAACGATGCCTTCCAAGTCAGGTGATTCAGGAGCGCCGACTGAAATAATGACGCTTGAGCGAAGTGCAATGAGGACTTGTTCTTCCAGCACATTCAAGGCACGGTTTCCTGACGGCATGCGCGGCGGTAGTGCTTCTTGTGTGGATAACGTTTTCGACTTTGTTTTTAGGTTGAAGACAGCACCATGGAGGCATAAGAAGTCCGTGCCAAAAATGACATCTCTCGAGCAACGCTGTAGGACTACGAAGTCTGTAGGATAAATACGGCCGTTAATGGTGACTCTCGCTGTGTAGATTCCTGCAGGCGTTACGAGATGACCTCCAGCTGTGCGGATTTCAGGGCCTTCCTAAGCTGTCCTAACTTTATTTAACTTCGTGGTGAACGACCCACTGATGACGGAGTAGTTGGCTTCAGTATCGACGAGAGCAGTCACACTGTGGCCATCGATAAGAACGTCGAGGTCGCTAGTTCGCCATCTCGCATTACAGTTAGAGCGTGGCGTCGGGTCACGGCTATGTCGGCTTGTTCCGCTGCTACCATGTTGCGTCGTCAGGTCACCTTCGGTAAATGAGGTTTCGCCGTCAGGGCTTTGCCTGGTTGGCGTTATGTTCGGAAAGCTCCGTCGCGGCGTCGTCTGCTGCCCTTAGTTTCCCGGTTACGGGCTAAGAGAGCGGCCCTGCGTTGGGCCAGAGTACTGCCGGTGGTGCGGTGATGTGCGGCGGCTGGGCGACGGCTGGGCGACGGCGAAGGGCTTCGTGGTGTCCACTGAGTTCTTGTCAGGTAGTCGGCGATGTCACGTGGCCGTTCTCCTGGCTGTGGACGCGGTGCCTTGACGGTGAAGCCGCGCAGTTCCATCTGTCGGTACTGGAAACGGCGGTATGTGTGTCCGGCCTCGCCGCAGTGGTAGCAAAGCGGGCGGTGGTTAGGGGTGCGCCAGACGTCAGTCTTCCTCGGCGCACTGCGCTGGGCCGCTGGCGAACGGTAGGACGCCAGTGGGGGTGGTGGCGTCTAACGACGGAAGTGCGATGGGGCAGCGTTTTGGCGTGCGCACGGAGGAGGGGCGTGGCGGCGGGCTGCAGCAGCATAGCTCATGGCTTGCGGATGAGGCTCTTAAGGCTGAGGAACGCCCAGCGATTGCTGAATCTCCTGGCGTACGACGTCCGCGATTGATTCCACGTGGGGCTGCGCTGAAGGAATTTTCGCAGCTCTTCGTGCAAGATAGTAGGATCGTCTCACGCAAGTCAGTGGTTCCAAGCGCTTGAATGCCGGCGTAGCTTGTAGACGAGAAGCTACGGTTATGTTGCCACGTGCGCATCTAGAGCGTCTTCTCTATTGAAGATGATTCTGAAATGAATTCGGCGACCATCTTTGGCGGGTTTCTGATCAGCCCGGCAAAGAGTTCTTGCTTTACTCCTCGCATGAGCAGACGGACCTTCTTCTCCTAGGACATGTCGGAGTCAGCGTGGCGGAAAAGTTCAATCATATTTTCCGTGAATAGCGCCACGTTTTCGATTGGCATCTGCATGCAGGTTTAGAGAAGACCTGCGGCCTTCTCCTTGCGCACCACACTTGCGAAAGTGGTGAGGAACCTGGCGCGAAAGACGTCCCACGTTGTGAGGCTTCGCTCTTGATTTTCGAACCAGGACCGAGCAGCATCTTCTAAGGCGAAATACACATGCCGGAGTTTGTCACCGTCTGTCCAGTCATTGAAGGCGGCAACGCGGTCGAACCTTTCGATCCAGCTTTCCGGGTCTTTCACGGGCGAACTACGGAAATTTTGCGGCTCTTTGGGTTGCCGGAGCAGGAGTGGTGCCGGCTGTACGGGGGCGGTGATGGTTGCAGTAGTTGATGTCGGGATCCGGGTCTGCCTGGCTGCTTCAGGAAGGGGCTTGTACTTAGGTTGAAGTCCCCTCTGCCTGCAGCTTGTTCGCTGTTCATGGTTAGCGTCCGTGTCTTCTTTGCTGCTTGGGCTGGGGTCGCGGCTCGAAGGGGGCGTCTGGAACATCAAAGAAGCAGCACCTCCACCAGATGTCACGGGGTCGTGACGTGGCCGAAGACAGGAGACTTTGTGTCGGAATTTAACTGTTCATTTGAGCGAACCTGTGCCTTGTAAGCGGAAAGTCCGATTACAGTAGCAGTCTTGGACAGAGACCGGCGAACGGAGCGTTGGCCATCGATCAACTACTGACAAGCGGTGAAGCGCGTCGGCATTTATACTCTGGCCGTCGTATGTTCTAGCGTTATCGCTGGCGGTGGCGCAGGTTCCAGAATAATCTGTACCATTCGCAAAGTGGGCGTGATCTTATCGAAATGATCTACTACAGTCCGGAAGCTTCTTGAAATCTGCAGGCGCGGTTTGCGCTGAGAATTGTGTTGTGTTTTGGGACGATAACAAATCTCGGGAAATGGAACGTAGATCCTGTGTGAGTGGCTACGTTGTGACCGCCCACGGAGGATCTACTTGTATATATATATATATATATATATATATATATATATATATATATATATATATATATATATATATATATATATATAGTGGGAGTAATAATTCAATGGGCCAGTTAGTCGACGTGAAGGTATGGGATATGGCACAACGGGAGCGTTGTCAAGAAGGATAAATATATTTATTTCCCAACAGTTTCGGGAGGGGACCTCCCTTCATCAGGGGATAACTCATCCCCTGATGAAGGGAGGTCCCCTCCCGAAACTGTTGGGAAATAAATATATTTATCCTTGTTGACAACGCTCCCGTTGTGCCATATCCCATACCTTCACTATATAGATATATATGTATATATATATATATATATATTGTGAGGAACCGGTTTATTCGGCCAGGCAAGAGCTAAATCACGCTGGTGATGATATTTTTAGATGATGAAGATGTACATGTGATGATGATTACAAAAAGAATAAAGAGTCATTCGCTTGTTGCGCTCACACTAATTCCCCCGCGCGGTGAAAGCGGCCGCCTGGTCGCTTGACAGTGTTATGAAATGCGTCGCGCATAAGGCTTTAAGCGAGATACGTTTACTATCTCTGTTCCTGGGCAACGATGATCAGGACTAGCGCTAAGAGAGAAACGCGGTAATTGACAGGAAATGTCTGTTCGACCACCGTGTATGGCCCAATGAAGCGACTGATGAATTTGTCGCATAGGCCGGGGACGCGTAGTGGAGTCCATAGAAGAACTTCGTCACCAGGGGAAAAACTCACCACACGGCGAGACGAGTCGTAGCGAGATTTTCGAGTGTCTTGAGAGAGGCCGGTGTTAACACGGGCCTGGTGACGGCGGTGTGTGAGACCAGATAGGAATTCTTCAGAGAAAGGAGCCGTCGAGGGTGCAGGGGCCGAAAGGAAAGATACATCCAGAGCGAAACTCGGCGAGCGACCATGGACGAGAAAAAAATGGAGAAAAGCCGGTAGTTCATTAGCAGCCGTACTATAGGCGAATGTCACGAAGGGTAGAATTGCATCCCAGTTCGTGTGGTTGGGGTGAATGTACATGGCAATCATGTCCAATAGGGTCCGATGAAACCGTTCAGTCAATGCGTTGGTCTGCGGGTGGTAGCTAGAAGTGGTCTTGTGAACAGTGTTCGAGGCACGCAAAACTTGCTCAACAATGGAAGATAGGAAGACTTTACCACGATCACTGAGGAGAATGCGTGATGCTCCATGACGCAAAAAGATTTGGCGAAGAAAGGAATCGGCGATCTCAGTGGCAGTCCCGGATGGTATAGAAGCTGTTTCTGCGTAGCGGGTAAGGTGGTCGACTGCCGTGACAATCCAGCGATTCCCATTGGATGATATAGGAAGAGGGCCATACAAGTCGATTCCAACGACTTCAAAAGGTGAGGCGGGAAAGGGAAGAGGTTGCATTAAGCCAGCCGGAGCAGTTGTCTGTCGTTTTCGCCGTTGGCAATGGACACAGGAGGCGACGTACTTAGCGACGGCTGTGGAGAGGCCAGGCCAAAAACAACGACTTCGTATTTTGTCGTAAGTCTTGTGGTAGCCTAGATGAGCAGCGGTTGGATCATCATGAAAGGCTTCCAGAACTTCACGTTGCAGAGAACGTGGGATGACGGGTACCCACTTGTTGCCATCGATGTGGTAAATGTAGCGACATAAAGCATCACCGACAAGCCTAAATTGTTTAAGTTGTCGACGGAGTCTGGCGTTTGAAGGAGTAGTAGAGCCGGTCAAGCGGTCAACAATGGTGCGGCAGTATGGGTCGACACGTTGTTGTGAAACAAGGACGGATAGGGTGGCAGGTGATGAACTTAGCGCTGCGATCGGAGAAGTGCTGTCGTTTTAGAGTATCGATGGTGAATTGCTTCCGCTGGGCAAAGTACAGCGCGATAGAGCATCAGCATCTTGATGCTTCTTCCCAGATCTGTAGGCGACATCGAAATCATACTCCTGCAAGCGAAGCGCCCAGCGACCAAGGCGACCCGATAAGTTTTTCAGCGATGAAAGCCAGCATAGGGCGTTATGGTCGGTCACGACGGTAAAATGGCGGCCGTGAAGATATGGTCGGAATCTTTGCACTGCCCAAACAACAGCAAGGCACTCCTTCTCGGTGATAGTGTAGTTCTTTTCGGGAGCGGTAAGAGCACGGCTTGCGTAAGCAACGACGCGTTCGCGTGAGATTTTGTCACGCTGCAAGAGTACCGCACCAAGACCATGGCTACTTGCGTCGGTGTGAAGGATGGTGGGTGTGGTGGAATCGAAGTGGCACAATACCGAATCCGACGTGAGGGCTTGCTTCAATGCCGTGAAAGCGCTTTCGCAGTCTTCGGACCAAATGAAGGGGACGTTCTTTGCGAGGAGTTGATGGAGCGGTGACGCAAGTTCCGCGAAACCACGTATGAAGCGCCGGAAGTAAGAAGATAACCCAAGAAAGCTGCGCAGGTCCTTTTGACGTAGTGTACGAGGAAAATCGAGGACAGCGGCAAGCTTCTCGGGGTCGGGCCAAATTCCTTCTTTGCTGACAAGGCGGCCGAGAACCTTGATTGTCTTGCTAGCAAAGGTACATTTCTTGGTGTTAAGCTGTATACCGGCTTTTGCAAGGCATGTGATGACTTCGTCAAGACGTTGTAGATGCTGCGAAAACGTGGATGAAAACACTACTATGTCATCGAGATAGCACAAACAAGTTTTCCATTTCAAACCACGCGATACGACGTTTATCATGCGTTCAAAGGTGGCGGGCGCATTACAGAGTCCAAAAGGCATCACATTGAACTCGTACAACCCATCTGGCGTTGAAAGGCGGTCTTCTCTTTATCAAACTCCGACATTGGTATCTGCCAGTAGCCTGACCTAAGGTCGAGGCTGGAAAAATACTCTGCGCCTTGTAATGAATCCATTGCATCATCAATCCGAGGGAGGGGATAAACATCCTTGCGCATTATTTTTGTTTAGTGCACGGTAATTGACGCAGAAACGCACTGTCCCATCTCTCTTTTGAACGGGAACAACTGGGGATGACCAGGGACTCGAGGAAGGACGTATGATGTTGCGTAGTAGCATGTCTGAGACGTTTTCCTCGAGGATCTTGCGTTCTGCCTGAGAACACGCGATATGGACGCCGATGTACAACACGAGAGCCATCAGTCTGGATGCTGTGAGTAGCGGTGGTAGTCATGCTGAGGGCGGGCGAGTTCACGTCAAACAGAGAAGGGTGTCTATTTAACAGGGCGAGCAAATCTTCAGTTTGATCAGGTGTTAAGTCATTGCTTATTGTTGCGGACACAGGTGTGGCAGAGGCATTGAATGGCAATAATTGCGACTTCGGAACATCGTTGGGGTTCTTGTTCGGAAGAGTAACAATCGCAACAGGCTCACTGTCGACCGCGCAAGTTACTTTTGAGCCACAAGGGAGCAGTACACACTCGGGCGTTTGATTTATGGCGGTTAGGTACGTACACCCATCGAAGAAGCGAATAAGCCCCGGTGTGATCACAATGCCCCTACGTAGGGTATGACCATAAGGGAGAATTAGTACGTCGCCATCCACAATGTCGGTGCAATTAACACTTATAATTTCTTCGATGTATGGCCGAAGTACATATTCTGACTTTTTGACAAGGCGGATGCGTCCATCTTGTTCAAGCGGAGAAGATTCAGTGGCATTTAGATGCAGGAGGCGCTGATGACCTGATATGAAAGCGGACGCAGAAGACAAGAAATCCCACCCAAGAATGAGAGCGTGGGTGCACTCACGAAATACCGTGAAAACAATGTGATGACGAATGCCTTCTATGCAGACACGAACGGTACACTGTGCAAGTGAGCGAATGAGAGCGTTGGTCACCGCACGTAGTGGTGGGCCGCCATAAGGTGTGGTGGCTTTTCGAAGGCGAGACAAACGTCAGCACGAATAATCGAAACGGCAGCACCAGTGTCTACAAGAGCCTCAACACGTACACCTTCTACAAACACTACTATCAAATTCGATGGCCGCTCTGGAGAAATTGTTAGCTGTCCAAGGGATGTAGTTTCCCCTCCTCAAACTGCATTGGGGAGTTTTCCGCGTGGGCGTTCATGGAATGGGAGGCGGGCCGTAGAGGCGACACTGAACGGCGACCTGGCGAAGGCGACCTGCGGCGAGACGTACGGGAATTCCCAGGCATGTCCGTTTGGTAATTAGGTGACGGTGAACAGTAATAGGACGATCGGGAGGGTGGCCGTAAGTAGTTCATGGTCGGACGGAAGCTTCGATGTTCTTCGGGAGCGTAGCCGCGTTGCTCGTCTTGTTGGCGCCTTCGACAAAACCGAGCGATATGTCCTCGATAGCCGCAGTAGTAACAGATTGGTCGAGGTGGGTGCTGAGGTGGGCAGTAAGGTGGTGCACGCACTGGCGCTTATCACGAAGCCACAGGCGTATGGTCTGCTGTTGTAGGCACAGAAACGGTGGGTGCGGCAGAGAGCGCGGCAACTTCGGCGTACATGCGCGTCTGGCGCACCCAGGGACTGTTGGAACACGTCGCACGCGATGCGGAGGCGATCTCTTGTTTAATCAGGTCTCGCAAGCTATCTTTTTCAGGTATCTTTTATATATTTTTTATATTGTGAGCGCTTGTCGCGCTCACAATATATATATATATATATATATATATATATATATATATATATATGTATATATATTTGCATGCAATAAAGATGGCACTTTCACCGGCGCATGTATAAACGCACACTCCACCACAACTCACCATTATTGTTGTGCACTCACGTTAGCATAACATCGCGCAATAGACCATTGTTAATTTCTTTGGTAAATATGTGATCATAAATAAAGATTTTTGTGGTTCTGCAATAATCCAACGCTATATTACTCGTGCTACATGAAATTCGTATGTCATTTTTATTTTCAAAGCAGTTTCAAGCTGCTCACTGATGAAACTCCTGCTTGCCACGCAAACAGCCTGCGTTCAATTCACTTATACTAACTGTTCTTAAATTCATTTTAATTGCATAGCGGCTAAATTTTTAGTTATGATTATTTGCATCAAAGTCAATGTTTCAGGCACATATAAAGTAATGACTTTTTTTGCTCAAAGCCAACAACACCATTGCTGGTTATTAGTTGAAGCAAGCCAATCGCATTATTAATAAAGCTAGAGTGGGGCTACCCTCTCTCATTGAAACCCAGTGGACTGGTTGCATGTCAAAAGCATCCGTACAACAAACTGGTTTGCGAGGTGTTTTCTACTCCAAATTTTCAAAAGCCTCTAAGTATTTTCGCCTGAAGACGTTGAATGTGGCTTGCCATATCTGCCAGCGGTATTGATGACTGCTTGATTTTCTGGCCCTTGCTTTCGTTTCACTTTGCCTGGCGAAGCTAATTCGCAAGAGCGGTTCACTATTCTTTTTTCTCATGGCTAGAAAGAAAACTTGCCGATCTCACGTTGTTTGGCAATCTGTGTTGTGTGCCGCATGCGTAGCGAAGGTACGTGTTTTTTAATGTTTTATTGGCCGAAACGCCGAAACATTACGAAATGACGCTAAAAATTTCTACAAAGCTTGTGCGGAAAGAAGTACGTTGAATCGTTGAACATGTTTTGTCTAACCAGTTGCTTAATGTTTCGTAACCATGCCAACAGCAACATGGTTATTAGCAACATTAGTAGCGGCAAGCTCATAGGTAGCGCTTGTGCTCGTGTGATTGGTAGCTCTGGACACTTGTACATAAATCAACATTAGTCGATAAGGTTTAAGTACAATGAACGATGTGATTGTTTTTTCGCATCAGTATATGTACAATGTATAAAAAGTACATAACCAGCAATGAAACCACACTTCTTTTTACGAACATTAGGGTATATTTTAAACACAATTCCGAGATCTGGTACTTCCGGTCACAACGAAATACATGGAATCATATTTGATACACAAATTTAAGTCGTTACACCCATCAGGAATCAATGTATCACGTGACAATTCAAAATCGCTGAAAGCCATAGCATAATTGCAGCCATATTTACATAGACAAAATACGTTCAGCCTTCCAATAGGCATAGCCAGTATTACATCAAATCTTTCCTAGTGAACATATCGTACTATAATTATTCTCTTGCTATGGTTCAATTTTAAATATAGATATGCTTGTGTCTATATACAACTACGCAGTTTTTATTTTGTAGAACTTTTCAACCAGTGCTTTCTTTCTTCTCCGCTTCTAAAACCACTCCTGCCAGGCATCCTTAAGGTCATTGCCAACCGAGATAGTTCTCAGCGTCACTCCGTCCTCCCGCCCACCTTTTTTACCGTTTGTTAGTCTTGACGTCCCACCAACCCCCCCCCCCCCCCTCCCCGCCTCTCCCTTTCCTTTTTCTTCTTTTTTGCTTATTGTGTTTCTTTTGTCGTTGCTCATTTTTGTTGCATTCTCAACTTCTTTTTCTCAGCCAGCATGCCGCCAAATTCTTTAGGCAATTTCTCTGAGCGGGCCACCTACGAGGATACCATCCTCATTAAACACGTGCTCTTCTTACCCCATCCAGCATCACTTACCTTCGACATCTTGGCATTTAATATACGTCACCTGCTTCTTTCCTCCCCTCTTTTGTAGCCGTTTTCTTGTTATGAGTACCCCTCATAGGTTTTCGGGAACAGGCGTAAGCCGCTATCGTTGGCAACCCTTTATGGTGGCTGGACGTGGTGCCCGTCTGCAGGCTTCGAACTTTCAAGTTCTTTCCTTTTTTCATGTCTTTAGGGCACAACCACTTTGCTGCAAAACCCTCCTAGTTTGCGTGTTTCTTCATCCTTCCCTTTTTTTTCTTTCCCCTTCCTTTTTCCCTCTTCCCACCATCCTCCAAGAACATTTTTAGGTTGAAATCAAGCGAGGACTGCACACCTCTGCTGTATGGCTTTTGTCTTTCCAGATGGTGGTTGGCAACAGGGACACGCGACACCACTAGAAGATCACGTCACTATTAATCCTCTTAAAACTAACAGGCCAAAGATGACAAGGTGCTTTAGACGAAGATAGGTCCTCCTATCAAAACATCGGCCAGCTTGTCTGAGGAACTTCTACTGTTCAAACTGACTATCCCACTACAAATTGCCACGTAGAATGCGTGGGTTTGAATCCTGCTGGCCCCCTGACACTTATTTTTTTGCACCAGTCTGGTCAACGCTGGCGATGTCACCTTTCTCTAAGCTTTCCTGAAAACTGTCAATGTCTGTTCTTGCTATTCCTGGGTAGGTGTGAGCTGTCAATAACATGTGGCACATATCCGCATGCCTGTGTGACGTATCTGCCCATTAATTGGCATATTTATGGGGTTTAACATCCCAAAACCACCATGTGGTTTTGAGAGACACCGTAGTGAAGGGCTCCGGCAATTTTGACAACCTGGGGTTTTTAACGTACGCCCAAATCAGAGCACACGGGCCTAACAGCATTTCCTCCTCCATCGGAAATGCAGCCGCCGCAGTCGGGATTCAATCCCGCGACCTGCTGGAAAGCAGCCGAGTACCTTAGCCACAAGATCACCGCGGCGGGGCGATGCATCTACCCTTGGTGTATGGGTATGTGCCATATGTGTTTCACATTAAGGCTTTGATGACATACACGACGGGATGGTGACATTACTCCTGTCATGACCAGCGACTGATGTCCACCATCTTGACTTCCCATAATATTTTTAGTTTACCTCAAGTTTAAGGGGTGATCAGGATGAAAGAAAAGTACAGGAATATACAGTCTCACTTGAGAAAAGATATAGGACCACTATCGAGAAAACCGGAGTTAGCGTTGAGACATTGACTGATAATCTGACGAGTATTATTACAGTGTGTTCAGGGAAGTTGGATGGATTGATTGATATGTGGGTTTTAACGTCCCGAAAACACCATATGATTATGAGAGACGGCGTAGTGGAGGACTCCGGAAATTTGGTCAGTAGGGAAGTTGCAGGTACGGTAGTTTGACAGGACACTAGCAAGCTGTTCCAGGAGACCAAGGAGCTCATAAGAAGCGTCAAAGCATGAAAGACTTAAAGAAAACAGACAAAATAGAACCAGCTTACATTTTGTAGTTGATAAATAAGCGTATGGTATCTGATGTAAGACGGCATAACATGGAGAGAATCGAACGTGCTGTAAAGAACGGGGGAAGCTTGAGGTAGGCAAGAGCCGTATGTATTCACTAAGGGACAAAGAAGGCGAAGTAACTACCACTATGAATGGGATAGCAAAGCAGTGGAAAAGTTTTACACAGATGTGCGGAAGACGAAACAGCCACGACATCAGTCATCAGTAACTCAGATGATATCCCACCAGTATTGGCAGAAGAAATCAGAAAAGCCTTAGAGGAAATGAAAAAAAAGGTGAAATTGCTGTTGTAGATCAGCAACATCAGATCAGCTGCACGACAGAGGAGAGATCGTGTTGTAAAAACTATCCACCATGTTCACGAAGTGTTTCCCGATAAAGAGGGAACCAGAATGATGACATAAGTATAATTCAGAAGAAAGGTGAAGACGAGGACTGGAAGAATTTCAGGCCGCGAGCTTTCTCTTCATCGCAAACAAGTTAATTATAAAGGTAATTGTTAAGAAGATTAGGAAAACATTAAAAGAAATCAATCAATCGAAGAAGTAAGATTTTGGACAGGCTACTCAACAATCGTACACATTTATACGTGGATCAATCAGGTGATACAGAAATGCTAAGAATACACACAAACTCTATACATGGCCTTCATACATTACAGGAAGGCATTTACTTCAGTGAAGATATCAGCTGTCATGCAAACAGTGCGGATCTAAGGTGCCAACGTTAAATATATTAACTGGAAGAAATCTAGAGAGGATCAGCTGCCACCAGAGCGCTCAATAGAAAAAGCTACAGAATATTAACAATGAATTCTGTATCCAGGAGGTTTTCAGTGGCCTAGAAGGGGAACAGTTAAAATGTTAAAAGTGATGAAGTGATGTGATACGAGGTAATGCAGGATACCTTAGTTACCTGTGCTTCGCCGATGATTTTGCATTGCTGAGTAACTCAGTGGACGAATTGCAATTCATGGATACTGAATTAGACAAAGGGAGCAGAAAAGTTGGTCTTAAAGTAATATTCAGAAAACGAAAGTAGAATGTACATTGACCTCAGAAGAGAACAGCGCTTGGAGATACGTAGCAGTACTCTTGAAGTTGTAAAGGAGTACGTCTATTTAGGACAAGTAGTAAGCACGAAGCCGAACAACGAGATTGAAGAAACTGGAAGAGTAAGAATGGCGTGGAGCACATTGGGCAATTATTCTCAAATCATCACTGGTAGATAGCCACTATCTCTGAAGAGAAAGGCGTGTAACAGTTCCACCTTGCCGATAGTTATGTACTGAGGAGAAATGTGGAGTCTTACAAAGGGGATTCAGCTAATGATGAGGGCAACGCACTGAGCGTTGGAATGTAAAATTATATATGTAACCATAAGAGGCAAGAATAGAGCAGAGAAGGTCAAAGAACAAGCGGTGGTTAAGCATGCTATAGTTGAAATCAAGAAAAAGAAATGGACATGGGCCGGACACGTTGCAGGTAAGTAGGATAATCGCTGGTCATTAAGGGTAAATACTTGGATTTCCAGAGAAAGCAAGCAGTTGAGGGGAAGACGTAAAGTTAGGCAGATAAATGAGATTAGGAAGTTTTCAGAAAAAAGCGCAGGACCTGGTTGACTAGCGGAACATGCGAGACTCGTTTGTCCCATGCAGCGCATACAGGCTGGTGATGGTGATGAAGGGGGTGATCATGAGAGTCCCGAGACGTAGGTGGCTACTTAGATAGATAGATAGACAGATAGATAGATAGATAGATAGATAGATAGATAGATAGATAGATAGATAGAGTATTGAAATGCTGGCAGTGCGCGAAAAATGCTTTCAATTTTCTAATTTATAAGTTACCTGGCTCTTAAGCAAGAAATTTCAGGTCCCAAACTATTCACGCATCACGAATATCCATAAATAATCACATGGCGATGGGCATGTTGTAAGCGGAATGCAATATTTAGTTGTCTATGAATACATAATTCTAAGTTATCGATTATTGGGAGATTTGAACACGTGCTAGCAAAAACGAGCATGCCCATTATGCACTAGCGATATCGAAGCGTTTACGTTCATGGTGGTCGAAGCTGCATGTATTGGGCATGTCTACTTCCTTACTTCACGTTACACTTAGCAATAATCTGATATCGCATGTCATGTCTTTTATGGTTTTATCTGAGTCAAACCTTTTTTTTATGTTAGAAATTCTGTCTGACCAATGATTCCCATCCTTCGCTGCTGCAGGTTGTTGAAAAATCAATGAACTAGGTAAGGTGAACGGTGGTGTCTTCCTTATACCGATAGGCTTCTTTCGAAGAGACAATCTTTTCTTCAGGTGGCAGCTGAAGCTTTAGAGCAGGATTTGCGCGGTAAACCCACGCCAACCGGCCCATGTTTGGAGCATAGACTTTTTCAAAAATAACTCCAAGGAGGTACCATAATGGTGCATACTCTAGCGTCACTAAACCAGCGACGTTGAACATAAAGTCCCCATAGTCCCAGGAGCATGCACCGATCGTCCTGAGAAGGCAGCCACTTGTGAACTCACACACGTACATGCAGCACATGTGGACAAACGCAATGGCCGCAAGTGGCCAGCCTAGTGGTTTGAAAAAAGCGTTGATTCTCTCCATGCTGATGGTGGCGATGCTATAAATCATCAGACTCCAGATGCTGCTGCATCCACGAAGCTCGAGGCTTCCAGTTTCTACTAGGTTACAGATGGCTGTAAACGTGACCTCGATGAAGTAACCCTGAAGGGCATACAGGAACATCCGACACGCCAGGGACAAGGGAACACAATGCTCGACCTTCCTCTCGCCTACTGCCCCACTGTTCATCGCCATTGACGCAGTTGTGAATCTGCGCAAACAGACAAATATTGCCTCAGCAGTTATAATGAAAACGGTGAATTTTAAAGACTCAAATGAACGCGGTAGCTGAACAGAAATGTCAATTAAAATATTGAAAGTTTTGGAAGACAACATGTAGTAAACATAGATGACGTCAAATCATTAGAACAGGTGTGCTGCTGCGCTATGGCACCGCTAGAATTATAGTTCTCCTCATTTTTCCCAATCATTTTCAATCATCTTATTTTCAATTTCAGCTAGTAGAGGAAATAGGTAGGACAAGCTCCACTGGGCTTGACTAGGTTTCCCAGCCGGTTACACTTGAGCAAGTATATAGTGACAGCGAAAGGAACTGGCGTACGCAAGAAAAAAACACAAAAAAGCACACATTATTCATACAGGTAGACACTGAATGAACACTACACGTACATACAATATATGAAACAAATGAAAACTGCTACATAAAATATAAAGCTCACAAAACTTATATTGTATTTATCTAATGAAAAGAGCATGTAGCACAGGCCTGCAACATGAAATATAAAAAAAACATTTTGCGATAGAAGGTTTAACACAGAGGGCAAACTTATTCTTAGCATATGGAACTCGTAGTTTGTGCGCGGTATCAGGAAGCAATAAACAGACTAATGCATCACAGATTTCGAATGACTGCACTGACATGCATATTACACCGTAGTTCGCCTATGCAATTTTAAGAAAATCACCAAATTTATGGTAGAAGATGACACCACATAATATTGAATAATTTTATTCGCTTTAGCTTTTTTGTCTGGAATTTTTATACCTTATAAAGGCGCGTTTAAAATGCGTAAAATTATATATCTCCCCACCTCCATAAAAAAACTGAAACCCACGATGTGCGCATAACGCTGTTGCTTTGCTAATTATTTTCTTATTTTCTTTATTGATGCGAGCTCTAAAAGTTGAATATTTGAAAAGCCGATCTCTCAAAGTTTTTCGTAGCACTGTCTAGTGCGATCAGGAATTATAATCATGAAGCACTGTGTGTTCACTTAGAAGTGTTGACCTTCGCTTTACTTGCACAACTGTTTTCCAGCTTCCGGTTTGTCTTGCGAAGAAAGCAAAAACAAAACTGCAATCAACCAGGCTGCTTCATGACTAAAGTCATGCAGCGTGACGTACTAAGTACCCACGTAATCAAAAATTATGTACCATCATGTAACAACTAGTTACATGACTAAAATTTCGTACCTTCATGTCATGAGTCATATGGTATGTTTACACCCAAACTACGTAAAAGTGAGTCACGTGAGAAGTTCCCGCCAAGTCAACGGGACCCGTACTTCACAGGGCAACAGACCACAGTTCGCGAAGAATAGCCAAGTCCAGCGTTACAAAGTGCTACTTGTGAAAACGTATCATCACGACCAAATAGTTGGCGGAGTACAGCTGCAAGTTATTCTGAGCCAGCATATAAATCATGCTTTCTATTCGAGTAAGCCTGTGTGTATGTTTATTCGACTTGGTTTTCAATTTGTTTTTTTTTTCTGATTCACTGTCTACGAATACCAAGCTAGCTACTGCCTCAAAGTTTGCATGTGTTCGAGAGAAAATGTGTATTGCCTGTAAAAGTGATCGTTCGTGTTCCTTCCCTCAAAGCTGACTTGTAAATTATTTGTTGCATACTGCATTGGACTGGTCACAATTCAGTTTAGGCAATTGTTTGAAATAAACCTCCTATTCGCAATGTTATTTTCATAAAAATAAAGTTTAACTGATTTATTGATTGAGAGAGCTGACAAAAGTGACCTTGTGAAACAATTTATCCGTTGTTTGTTCCAGTCAGTCGAAGCTGCGCTCTCATTTTTATAATTTATGTTTGGGAAAGAGGCACTGAATCGGCATCATTTATATTTGACAGCATGATAAAAATGTTGATTCAAAGACTGAATAATTAGCTAAAATAGGGTTTTCACATTATCTGTGCATACTTGATTAGTTCACAGAATAAAGTGGGCCAAAGTGCTCGATTGCAAGCGTGGTTTCTTCAGCGTCTTTCGTTGTAGAAGGTTTACTCCACCTCACCTGAACTAATTTTCTTTTGCTAAGGCAACTAAATTTTTTAGAGGCATGAACTCACCCGGCTCTCCGAACAGTCTTTCAATCAGTGTCTTTGTGGTGCCAATTGACCTGAAATGTGCGCAAATATCATGTTACAACTATTGTGATACATGAGAAGTTGTTTCTGGTCTCTTTTCTTGGAGCAAAATACAGTTTCAGAGTTTATTCGACTCTAGTGTGCGCAACAGTGCGCTTCTGGCGTCTCCTGACGCCATTCTTAGGCTGCAACCTCGCCTCACCTTGTCGAGTCGATTGTGAAGAGCATACAATGAGGCTCGACGAGCACACACTTTTGCTCATGTTGCCGAATCTCCCTCACACGCAACAAAATATTTGTGTGCAGCTGCAAGCGAGCCTAACCGGTAGCTAACTTCCGCAATCAGTGGACGCGCTAGTGGCTCCCTTGTTTTCCGTTGCGTGCATTGCATACTGACCACCTTTCACATTTGACAAACAATGTAAGCGAATATGTTTGTAAAAATATTGCAGCATGATTTACCGAGCTGCTAAACTTACTTCCCACTAGCATATGCTTTTCACGTCACTGATAAGATGTTCCTGTGTCACCTCGCCCATTACATTTGATTCTGAGCCTCGATTCTTTACAACTAATATTTCTTGAAGACGATTCATTGGGCCATGATTTTGATAGTAGGTGTGCACAATTGAACACGTTTTGTTGTCTAGCCCGCCTTACATTGAATCAATGTGCCAGGTGTGACCTACCAGATCACTTTTTTTTCTTGCGTTGGGGCAACGCCTCCTTTATTTCAATGCCAGTGGAAACGCGCGCTCCGCAACGGCAGCAGTCGGTGCGCCCTAATTCATGGAGTGGTCGTGACGCGGCGCTATATGAGAAGTCTCACTGCTCGCGTCACACGTGCGTCCGAGTGGTTTTCTCCGAAGAAGTGATATACGTGTTTTCCACACCAATATTACATGTCTGTCAGATTCGCTCCTTAATGCTGCTTCTTTCCCGCTCGAGACAGTGCCGCCGCGTCACAGGGCAGCGCATGCAAAAATGCTTCATTGACGCTTCCACATTGGTTGCCCGCATAGCGCCACCGACGGCGACACGCTATCTCAAAACACCGTATATTTCACAGATACAGCGTAACTACGAGTATCGTGAACACGAGGAATGCCAGACGCCTCCCCACGGATCTGCACACAACTGAACAAAAAATTACTTGATATGATTTCCATCATGAGGCACTGCATGAGGGGCTACTCTTTCCCAAGACCGCAAATCACACCCGAAGGCTAGGTAATAGGAGAGAGCGCAAAGGGGCTAGAGGTGAAGGTGGTAAACAGCTCAATCAGGCGCATCTGACTGGCATTGATAAAATAGAGGAGGCGTTGGTTGGGGCAAATTGACAACATTCATGGCACTAGTTGCAGGGAGGCTTCTGGACCAGGCATATTTTTGCACGTAAAAAAGCTCCCAGCCTTTATTTATTCTTTTCACACTACCAAATTTCCACAACATTGTGACACGTATTTTGGTTATAAAGTTACGCACTCAACATTTTTCAGTTGCAATCAATAGGTATTTACACAAAACTTATTTTTTATATTAAAGCGTTTTGCGTGGAGAAAGGCACAATGCGGAGAGAAATTACTTGACATGGTTCCTACGTGACTAATAATTCTTAGTTTAAATAGGACAAAGGTGTATTAGTTGACAAAATAGGGCAGAAGCTCATTCCACGGACCCATGCAATAAGAATTGAAAATAAATAAAAAAACTACAACGAACCAATCCGTCAGTTGAAACAAACTGCTTATGATACAGGAAGCAGACATGAAGGCGGTGTACGCGATGTTAAATGTGCCCACGTGGCCACCCGAAAAACAGTAAAAACCTGCCACATAAACAAACCCACTGTGCTCTTTTATGCAATATTACCCTATACAGGAGAACGACGGTGTTAGGTTCGAAGGTGCTGCGTTTTCTTGGCTGTCGTTTCATTGTTCTTGGCCGACCTCGGCTTAGCTCCCATAAATTCCAAATCATTCGCTACACCTCAACTGCACCGTAACTTTGAGACCATTCTCGCATGGCACGTTGCGTACCAGCCCTTCGAGAGGGCCCACGTGGCCATGTTTACATTTCAAGTGGGTTGTCTTGGTCCACTCGTGAGTTTGGTGATTGCATCAGCCGTCAAAAGAGGTAACGACAACATGTGTGATGCAGTGGTAACTTCCGTCCGCGAAACACCACTCCAAGATTTGTATTTTTTAGGTAAACCTAAGATATATATAACGGTATGGGGTGCAGAAAATCGGTTACGACGCATTGAACAATAATATAGAGTATTTCACTGTTACTTTTTCTTCCCTGGAGTCGTCCAATGTGCGTCTACTGAGAGTCGCAGGGGACTCAACGCTATGGTTCCTTTAGGAAACGCTTTTCGTAAACTACTTTTCCGACTTTCCGTGATATATTGTCGGGACGAAATGAAAAACTGAAAAAAGTTACACTCCGGTATTCGACATGACGCTCAAGCCAGCCTGGAGGGAGGGCGAAGCGTGGCAAGCTTGATGAACCTCGCTTTAACTGATATGAGCCGGTGCTGATCAGGCGTTAGAAAATGTGCCAGGCGACGCTGCAAGGTTTCTTAAAACGACAAGTTTGAAAAAAGTTTTGTGCTTTTCTGCAGTATTCGACCATACGTTTCTCGGCTTTCACGGTATTATTTTTACGATCTCGTGAAAAACTTTTCAGTGTGATTCTATGGTAGTATTCATTCCCATATTTGTGAGTAGATGGCCTAAATTTATCCTGGTTCCTAATCATCGCATTTAACAAGAGCAAGACATTAAAAAAGTGCATCCAAGAAAACTTACACTATACAAGAATGGTGGCGTGCTTGGTGATGTGTACGTGGTATCCAGATAACATTTTGCCGATGTCATGCCTACACCAAGGCCTGTCAGTGCTCACGTATGCACCCACTCATAGCAAACAGTATGGAAGCCAACCAACCCATCTGCCTATGTTGAACCAGTGCAGCTGTACTCTCAGAGCGTCCACGACGAGCTTTCGTATACGACGATGTATCTGCATCTGTGAAAGATATTTTGTTTATGCCATTGTTCCTATGACGGGAATGCCATCGGGCGTCATCAAATGTTTTTGTTTTGTCTATGGGCGATACATCGCATTTTGATTGAGCATTCGTAGTAATCACGAATGACAGGCAACATGCGGAGAATGACGGGATGTACCAATCCAGCTGCACAATGACAGCCGCGCAATCTGGGTATGACACTGAAAATACACGTTGAGCAGCCCTCATAACGTCGTTGTCGAGATAGTTATGAAGCGCACAACTGAAACAGTAGGCCTCCGTGGATAAAACGTGTATTGAACTTTCAGAACACAAAACGCTTGTTATTAATTTTTGATATCAGAAAGAATTTACTTTCAATAGCGCGCTACTCTGGGCTTTGAAAAGAAGAGAACTAATTTTAAGGCAGTGCGAAAGCTTGTTGGAATCTACCCCATGGGAGGCTTCGATTACTTTTGAATGGATTAGTGACTGAATAAATAAACTTTATTTGAAGTGTGGCAGTTTTACCGGACGAGGTTGGGGGAGAGGGGATTAACCCCTGTCCCTTCTCCCTCTCCGTTGATTATGATGGCGGTGCCTCAGGTGACCTCTCAAAGCCCTTGCACCCGGGCGACATCTCCAGCTTGCCGGACGTCCCAAAGCTAGTCGGCTACCTCGTCACTTGTGAGTGCCACCTCCCAGCAGCAGCGCAGCTGACGCCACCGATCGGCAACAGTAAATTTTTAAAAGTAAATTATTCAACGAGCAGGCAGCCAGGAGGCAACATTTTTTTTTCAAATTTGGTGTTTCATGGCTCTCAATTTTCTAATTGCCAATGTTGACATACTTTTTTCTCGTGTGACGGGCAATAACCTAAAAGCACATAAACCTTCTGAGGTCAATCGTTAGATACTCTGAGCACGAGGATATCCATGCAGAACTGTAGAAAAGGGCGGTGCTTTGTCTACGCCTGTTGCAATCCTCATTGTTGGTGGTGTTAGTATCAGCTTTGAAATACCAGAAAACAGTTGGACATTTCAATTCCAAAATTTGAAGAAAAACTCTCACAATGCAAGCATTGCATAAGAAGTGAAGCTATCGTTCAGATATCGACATTTTTTTTTGAGAACCACTACACTGAGTGCTTTAATAAATGTGTTCAATAACCTCAAAAAGTTGAGAAATTCAATAGTTGCTTGTCGCCTTCACAAATGTGTGTGTGTGTGTTTTGCTGTAGCGGCAGGCACTTTAAAAGAGAACTAAAGAGAAACAATTACTTGGTTGGTATTGATATTTGAAATTTCGAGGCGCAGTATGCACGCGTGACATGAAAAATTTTATAATATACTTTTTGTAATTCATAACAAAGGCTCCATGAAAATTTTTGAAACTCCTTATGCTAGGTTTGTGACACCCACAAATAATAATGTACTACATTTTTATTAATTGATTAGTAGCTGCGTAGGATCCAATAGTCGCCTTTTAAATATATCAACACATGGCGTTTCCTGCGAGAATGTCAAGGTGGCGTCTCCATCCACATTTTTGTTTTGCGCGTTTTCTTCCATACCGAGTGCTATCTCGCGTTAAAAGAAGTCTTTTTGGCATGGCGAAACTGTACCTTACAAATACGTGAAAACTCGTTTTTTAGTCTTTAGTGTCGCTTTAAGATTTTTGAATACCTGATATGTGGCAAAATAAATATATTTCAGACAGTTAACAATCCAAGTACTGACATTTGGTGATAATATAACAGAGAAAATTGAAACTGTCTGTGCGAAGAACGTGTCGCAGCTTGAAGATTAGAAAACTGGCCTTATGAATTATTGTTCGCAATAAAATTCAGGAAAGTACAATGGCAAAAGCATAACAGAAGCACCGAGTACCTCAACAAACAGATGACCATAATGATGTCAAATGTAAGGAGAACAATTGTAGAGTTATTACTCTTTCGTGTTCGTGAAGGTATGACACTGTTACGTAAAATGAGACGAGGCGTGACTATTTGCCAGCGTATTTACACCGATAAAATTGGAGCGCAGCACACAGAGCGAGGAAACCAGTCCTCTTCATCGTCTTCTTCCACAGAATGGTTCACCCTTCATGCGTTTGCTACGTAGAATTACCCCCCCGGTTATAAAAGCACCGGCTCGGTGCACTTTATACGTGTTCTTCAGAAGAAGGGTGGTATGGTTCCAGCCCACTGACGTGGGCAACGTCACTGGGGGTGTTTGTATACAGGTAAGTACCGGAGACTGGAATGACCTCATAGGTAACATCCGTCACCCGTCGTATGATACAGTAAGGTCCCTTGTACAGAGATAGCAACTTCTTTGACAATCCAACACGAAGAATTGGGCACCAGAGAACAATTAGAGAACCAGGTGAGAAGTCAACGTCGACATGCTTGCTGTCGCAGAGAGCCTTCTGGGTTGCCTGTGAAGCCAACAGCCTAGAGTGGGCAATCTGACGTGCGTGGTTGGCCCGAGCGATAACATCACGTGTGTATTCGCTCGGCGGAGGTGTAGTAGTCGGTAGTAGTGTGGTGTGTCCAGTGGTAAGGTCGGATTACGGCAACAGAGCATATAAAAAGGTGAATAACCTGCTCTATTATGACGAGATGAATTACAGGCGAACGACGTGAGTTAGTACTAGATCCCAGTCTTGGTGGTCAGATAAAACATAAATCGAGAGCATGTCCCTGAGGGTGCGATTTCGACGTTCGGTAAGGCCATTTGTTTGAGGATTGTAGGAAGTGGTCAGTTTGTGTTGCGTTGAGAAAGAGCACAAAAGGTCGTCGAGTACGCGAGACAAAAACGCGCGTCCACGCTCGGTGAGCAATTGCCGTGGAGCGCCATGGTGTAGAATCACATCGTGGAGCAAAAAGTCGGCAATTTCAGTAGCAGTGATAGTGGGGAGCGCTCTGGTCATGGCGAACCTGGTCGCACGGTCTATAGCAACGGCGACCCTCTTCTTCCCAGAGTTTGATTCAGGGAACGGTCCGAGGAGGTCTACACCAACACGGAAGAAAGGTTAGGTACGGATAAAAATCGGGTGAAGTAGTCCAGCAGTGGGTGCGGCAGGTCGTTTTCGACGTTGGCATTTGTCGCAGGGGGCCACGTAGCGTCGAACAAACCGCGCGAGACCACGCCAAAAGAAGCGGCGCCGGACGTGGTCGCACGTGCGAGATACGCCCAAGTGGCCGGCAGTTGGTTCGTCGTGAAGCTCATGCAGGACCGCTGAACGGAGATGGTTAGACATGACTAGAAGTAGCTCAGGGCTATCTGGCTGGATGCTACGACGGTACAGCGTGCCATTTAGGAGAACGAGCCTGTGGAGTGACAGGTCGTTAGGGTCAGATTTCAGACAGGGAATGAGTCACCGCAAGGAAGGATCTCGACGCTGTTCGTCACCAATCTGACGAGACCTAGACATGGACATGTCGCTCGGGCCAGGCTCACCGACCGATTCATCTGGTTGGTCAACAGGGTAGCGGGACAAGCAATTGGCGTCCAGATGGAGTCGTCCACACTTGTAGGCAACTGAGTGTGAATACTCCTGAAGACGCTACGCGAAACGACAAAGTCTTCAAGAAGGGTCCTTCAGTGAAGGAAGCCAACAGAAGGCGTGATTATCTGTGACGACAAAGAACGGGCAGCCATATAAGTAAGGACGAAATTTCGAAAGCACCCAGACAAGGGCAAGGCATTTTCGTTCTGTTACAGAGTAGTTACGCTCAGACTTTGAAAGGAGAAGACTTGTATATGCAATTACACGATCAGTGCCCCGCCGAGTTTGGTCCAAAACTGTGCCGATGCCGTGACCCCTAGCATCCGTGCACACTTCCGTAGGAGCATCTGGGTCGAAATGTGCAAGTATTGGTGGTGTAGTTAGAGCGGTGATTAGTCGAGAAAAAGCGTTAGCTTGAAGAGGAACCCCAAAAAAACAGGACGTCATGTTTGAGAGGGTCTGTGAGTGGGCGTGCAAGTGCCGCAAAGTCTTTCACAAACCGGCGAAAGTAAGAGAATAGGCCCAGGAAACTGCGAACATCATGGATAGAGCGCGGAACGAGAAATTTTGTTAACCTACTTTTGCCGGGTCTGTTCGTACACCCGAAGCGTCAACAAGGTGGCCCAACACAGTAATTTGACGAAGACCGAAGTGGCGCTTCGAGGAATTCAGCTGGACGCTGGCATGTCGGAATGTTGATAGAATGGTCGAAAGGCGTTGAAGATGTGTGGCGAAGGTGGGTGGGAAGATTATCACGTCATCTAAGTAACACAAGCACGTCGGCCATTTAAATCCTTGAAGCAGCGTGTCCATCATTCTCTCGTAGGTTGCTGGGGCGTTGCAGAGACCAAACGGCATGACCTTGAATTGGTAAAGGCCGTTGGGGGTAACGAATGCAGTTTTCTCATGATCCATTTCGTCTACAGCAATTTGCCAGTAACCAGGTCGGACGTCGAGAGATGAAAAAATGGTGGCACCATGAACACGGTCAAGTGCGATGACAATACGTGGAAGAGGATACACTTATTTTTTGGTTATTTTGTTGAGTTACCATAATCAATACAGAACCGCCAGGAGCCGTCTTTATTCTTACCAAGACCACTGGGGAGGCCCAAGGACTTGACGATGATTTGATGATCTCTTTCGATAGCATGTTGTCCACTTCTTTCTGAAACACTGCTCGTTCTGAAGTTCGTCCATACCCCTCAGGTAACGCTCGCCAATCTCCTCCATCATTGCCCTTCCTGAACCCTACGCCATGGCGAACCCCTGATGACCAGTCAATCTGCTTTTCCTGTCATCACCCTGGACATATTTCTCGTTACTGTCGTCACCGCTGGTCCAACCCACCGCATCAGAGCTGCCCTACTTATATGCACCCTACCACTTCTAGACGTCCAGCCGCTACACCATCCAACTTTTACTCGCCGCCTCCTCACGAGCCCCTGCCCACTGACGCCACTTCTTCGGGTCGCCGCCACTGCCGCTCCATGTCGCCGCTACGCCGCCAATCCCGCTCTCCGCCACCTCGGCGCTTTTGCTCGCTGAGCTTCTCTGAACGATTGCAGCAGGAAAACTAGCTATTGCAGCCTATGTAGCTGAAGCTTCAATACCAACGACGCCCGGAAACCCTCTGCTGACATTACCCAGCACCTCCACCAAAAATGTGCTACATAAAGCGAGACAGGACGTGACTATTTGCCAGTGTATTTATGCCGATCAAATCGGAGCGCAGCACACAGAGCGAGCAAAGCAGTCTTCTTCGTCGTCTTCTGTCCACAGAATGGCTTGCCCTTCATGCGATAGTTACGTAGCACTATGTTTGCTATGTTTGCGATAGTTGCAAGCACATCCTGCATATTTACGCAATGCATTTAGTTGGCAGTTGATATATTGATAAGAGAGAAAGAACCAAGAAAAAGTTATAAAGGCTGCATCTGACTCGCCATAGGGTACAGAAACCAGTCGAATTACAAAGAGCGTTCGCCTTAAATTGAAGATGACACAGCGAGTGATGGAAAGGAAAGCGATAGGTGTAACTTTATGAGACTCGGACAGAGCACAGTGGGTCAAAGAACAAACTAAGG
Source organism: Rhipicephalus annulatus (assembly GCA_013436015.1). NCBI lineage: Eukaryota > Metazoa > Arthropoda > Arachnida > Ixodida > Ixodidae > Rhipicephalus > Rhipicephalus annulatus. Next base: position 6,204 of record WOVY01006326.1, on the reverse strand, counting down.
TTAAGGATACCATAGTTGGCATAAAGAAAAAGAAGCACTGGTCATTAAGGGTAACTAACTAAATTCTCAGAGAAGGCAAGCGGTTGAGGGGGAGACAGAAAGTTAGATGGGCGCATGAGATTAGGGATTGACGGGTATCAAGGGGCAGCAGCAAACAGTAGAACGGGTTGATTGGTGGAACATGGAAGGGGCTGTTTTCCTGCAGTGGGCGTAGTCAAGTTGGTGGTGGTGATGATGATAATGACACAATGACCCTAACTCAGGACGTCTTAGAATGATATAGCGGTAGTGCAATTGCGCGATTTGGTTTTGGTTTTGGTGGCTTAATCACTTTGCAATTATACCACAAGAAGCAGTTTTATATTTTTTAGATCTCAAAGTTGAAATAAGTTCTTTGCAAGCAGGAGTTCAATGCTGCTATATTTGTTAGCCACATAGCTCCACCATTTCACGGGGGAAAGGGATTTTTAGAAGAAATGAAGACAAAAGTAAACCCCGTAACTGTCTCTCAGGGGGAGGACACCTCAACAATTTAACGAAATAATTGATATAACGTCCTTTATTTATTTATTGCGGATACAAATGATGTCATTAGCCATTAAAAATGTCTGCGGCTACAGAGTAACTAATCCTGAAGGAATCGAACAAATATCGCATTTTCCTGGTTTTTGAAGAGTTTGAACACATTTCCTTTTTTGCTGCGAATCGTTTACGGAGTTGCAAATATGACAAATCGATAAAGCGCTCCATGTGCTGGCAACACAAGTCGAAAAAATGAAGATGGCTACCATTAGCAGGGTCAACACGGCAATTTAGCCTGAAGCTGTGCTTGGTTCTGGCATGGGATCACGCTCTTTAGTCGATGGCAAAGATGTGCTGGCTGCGAACCGCCTCATTCTCATCGGCATAAAAGACTTCACTGACAAAACTGCGGCAACAGTGGTGCTGTTCGCGTAAACATCAAGCTTATTCGGGGACCCACATCACACTTATTTCAAGCTGAAGAACCTGTCTAGCGAATCGAAGGTTGGAGTAGGCAACTGCTCATGTGTAGTGGGCCTCCTAAAAAAAACGCTAGCACTTAGTGCGATGTTGCTACACTGCGGCAGGCAAAGCTTTAACAGTTCTCGAGGTAACTTTAGTGCTACGCGTGTTGTAGAGTGCATGTAGTACAGTTAGTTCAGTTTTCTAATCAAAAAGTAAATCCGCATGCTGTTCACTTCTTAGAGAACGAAGCTATGACTGTTCTTTAATCGTGGAGGTGGCGTTATATAGGGCAAATCTTATTTTCGTTTGTAATGGGAGTGCTTTCCTCTGTTTGTTGGTCGAATAACGTTAATATGTTTCTAATTATGAAAGTCATGGGCTTCCGAAAATGTTCGCAAGCTCGTTCATGTCGGTAGTATTTGGTATTCATTCAATCAGACATATACACGCACGCATGCCATGGACGATACAAATGAATGAACTTGATACATATGCACGGGAACATACGTACATATATGGCGCCATCTTCACACGTGCGTTTGTGTACGTGTGTATACACACAAGCGAAATAAAAAATGCTGGAAGAAAAGAATATCAGCAGCTTACTTTGAGAATAGATAGCACTATGACTTGCGCAGAAAACAAGCATATGCGAAAAATAGAGTCACACACCTAACGCAACAAATTTCCTTAAGCGCCTGCTTGCGTAAGCGAAACAATACTAAATATCCGCGCTTAGAGAAGTTCAAATAGTTAGAAGAATGCTCACTTGCTGAATAATTATCATCGGTGTGCCAACCGATGATAATTAGGTCGTCGTGAGCGAATTCATTAGAACAAACTAAAATAGTGCGTGTCGCCTCCTTTCCAATGCGCAAGTTTCTCATTTGTGCCATTTACCGTCGCGCGTCATCTGCATTCTTCGGGAAGAGGTAAAACGATAGCTTGCCATCTTTAAACCGCGATGCGGCGCATTGCGGCATAATACGATCGTCTTTAGTCCACGCATTCTTCTTTTTCGGGCTCGCGCGTGCGGCTTGGCTAAAATAAATGAACTATGCGGCTGCTTTCAACGTGCCCAACGTGGTAACATGGCTAGTTTAAGGTTGGCCCTGTTAGTGCCGTTTCCAGGCCTGGACTTCAAGTGGCGAGCGCTCAGTTGAAGTCGCGAATAAGGGAAAGTGGGCAGCAATCATCATGAGTCAGTCGTGTGGTCCTATTTTCAAGCAAACTAGAGCATCAACGAGCTAAAATGTGCACATATCAAGCACTTAACGATCCTAAAGAACATAGAGGTATATGTGTGAGGCCGTAATTTATGTTCATATTATTGGTTGAAGCAAAGACTACGGCTGTACCCGCTGTACTTGCTTACATACCACCCTTCGTCTTGGCGCATTCCAATATCTGCGGTGCATCAGCACCAGCCACATTTATGTTTTGCATGCACAATTAACAAGAAAGTCACAGCTTTCTGGGGTTTGCAGTATTTTCGACACAATTTTTGACGCCAACAGTTGTTCAAGTGATGGATAGATGACTAGACGGAAAGGCAATATGGGGTCGTTCGGAACGCGCTTAAGCATGTTGTGGCTCACTCTCACGTCGGAACTGAAAGACTAAGTTTCTCTGCAGCATCGCGGGCCCGTTGGACAGTCCACAACTGTTGTTTGAGTCCAGAGCTCATAACAGCAGCCTCCCATTGGGATGTCATCATGAGAAAATAAGCTCAAGACTGGATTGTCTGCTACAGATCACCGTTGGGAAATGTCCACCACCCTTATTCCCCATGCGTCCATGCGACGATTCCCTCTGCCTCGTCTGGCATTACGTTTCTGCGCAATGAGCTGATTTTGCTTCATCTTGTGCGTTTTCGTCTTCGTAAGGGGAGATAACAGTTGTGTATACTAAAAGCCCAAAACACCAATAGGCTAGATGCACATTGCTTGCATTGTACGCGTGTTTTAAGAGGAGGTAAGTGCCGATGACGAGATAGCGCCTGTATGCTGCTGGAAGGGTAAGGCAGGCGAAAAAGAAATGACTATTTCGTATATGAAACCGGAGTGAATTAGGGGTCCTTAAAGCATCATTTTGCAGCGCTTTTTCTGAAGAATATATATTTTTTGGATTACTACCACTCAGGCATGTTGGTGCAAGTTCATAAAGAAACAAGCGACAATAGGTAAGTAGACTTCGAAAGGACAGAAGACGAGTGCTTACAAGCAACTGAAAATGGTTATTTAGAAACAGACGTTTTTTTCCGGTTGTATACCCACGGCTACGGGAGTGGTATTCCATTATTTCACGTTGTTTGGTATAATATGGGTAGTTTGTGGTACGTACGTGCGTGCTATGCATATATAAGAGTGTCCGTTCCTAAATAAAATTTTGTTGTGCTAGTGAGCGCTTCTCCTGTGTCCTCTCTGAGTCTTAGTACTTATTGACGCTTGTTTTGTCATGATGATTTCATTTTAGTTTCCCTCAGTACTGGTTCAGAGAATCGACCATTCGTCACTATGACTCAACCACAATTACCGTGAAATTCATATTACCTCAGTAATCACCCTGTAAACGTGCTACGCAAGGCGTTTTTTTTTCTGCATTTTCAAAGCACGCTTCCCTACCCATTTCTCACCCTGCTACATACAAAATGTTTTTTTAGTCAATAAATATAATTTATGAAAATCCAATGACAGTAAGGCTTCGTCGTCTTGGCCCTCCACCTTGACGTCGAAGCGAAAAGAGTTTGTCGTTCTAGACAGTGCACTGTAGCGGCTAATTAATGCAAAATATTCATGAACATTTATACCCGACTTGAGGCAAGGTGCTAATAATGCAGAGTTTTAGCTTTCACTAAATCATACTTTATTCAAAATTTAGTGATTGCACAACTTTCACGTAGTTCTAGATATTCTTCATCGAACTTTGCACGATAAATTAAAAACCTCGCTTTGAGGGAAGGAAAGACGTTTACAGACGACCCCTTAATTCTAGCGGAAAGTTATATTTACGTTCACCTTTATTTCTTGATATTTCTGTTACGGTTACTACTAATGCATCCGTGTACTTTCAATAGAATAAACCTCGGTACTGTTTACCTAATACTGTATCTAAATTGCAAAAACGGGCCCTTAGTTAACCAATTATTTCCTTCACAATCATATTGCAGCCCCACTGTGGTGGTCTAGTAAGGTACTCGGCTGCTGACCCGTAGGCCACGGGTTTGAATACCGCCTGCGGTGGCTGCATTTTCGCGGGATGCGGAAATGTTGTAGGCCCATGTGCTCAAATTTGGGCGCACGTTGAAGAACCCCATGTGGTCGAAATTTCCGGACCCCTCCACTATGGCGTCTGTCATAATCATATGGTGGTTTTGGGTCGTTGAATACCACATATCAATCATCAATCAACAATCATATTGTAGGTTTGCACCCAAAGGCTTAGCTTTACTGGAATTACCTTCAGGATTTGTTTGGTGTTGTCATAACTTAGATAAATTAGTGCAGCGGGCATTATTCGCTAGCAGAAAAGTCTCTTAATATAACATTGCATCGCTGTCATTAAAGTAATCATACGAACGAAGCTCTCCGCAATAGAGTTGCATTTTTATAGTGTCATCAGAATGAAAACAAGCACGTACGCACAAAGCGTTCTAGTAATGATGAAGTGCTGTCAGAGACGTCGCTTTCCTGAGAGAGTTTAGCAGTTGTTCTGCTTTTCACTTAGGACAATTCCCGAAAATAATCATGTCTATTCAGAGACAGAGTGCACATTGTGCTACGACCTCTTTGCACACCCTTCAATAACCAAAATTCTAAGCCAGATTAGCAAGGAATATTTATTGTGTTCAGTAGCGAAATATTACTATCGTTGTAGGCAGAACATTAGCTGAAAGCCTACGAACAAAACAACAAAAAAGATCGACTGCAGTGTGTTAGTTCGTGTTGTTGCATATGGCGGCGAATTTGTTCACTGGCAGAATGCACGCTATTCTCGCAATAGTAACATTATGCGGGCTTTGTGCATTCCAATGGAATCGAAGAACGCTTCTGATAAAACAGTAAGCTGCAGTCAACATTTTAATCTGCCGTTAATCAAGTGAAACTGATCAAGACGAAATGACTATATGTGAACATTTGTATGCGAGGCACCGGCCTTCTATTCACACTAATGCAATGATGGTGCAGCCTGTAGCCAGATCTTGTTGCGAATAGTAGTATCAAAATATGCCCAATAGACGCCGCACGCATTAAAATAAGCGGCACAGGAGTGGGGTTGGGAGAAAGTGCCATTACACTGACGCAACTAGACTGAAAAAAAATGTGCACCAATCACCATTGTGGCTGAGCATTAGTTTTAAGCTGCTGTTCTGGTTCAAGTGACGCGAAAATCAACACGAGAGTGTGATCCACCATTATGCAGAATAGAGTTTCATTGAAGCAGTACCAGCTTAAGAAGTGGAGTTCATTCAATGAATATTGTATTCCAAGGTTAAGGTATCTAGCAGCTTAATACACATGAATAATAATTGAAGTACTGATGTACGTGTTGCGTACATCAGTGCAATATAGCTGCTGATATACGTCTTGCGGAACAGATAAAACATAAGTGGTACTGCTGTAAAACTCAGTCGTTAAAGTCGCACGTTTCAACCACTTTTATTTTTAATATGTAGGGTTTACGTCTCAAAACCATTATATGATTATGAGAGACGCTGCAGTGGAGCACTTTGTTTTTTTTATTTATTTATATACACTGCAATTTGTTCGCAAATTTTAGCAGGATGGTTATACATAAATATTTCAAACAATTCAGCACACACGATTTGCAGACATTTTTCATACATTTGTAGGAATCTAAAAGAAAAAGAACAGTGGTAACTAACAAATTAAACAACACAAACAATTCATAACATATTCAAATTTTATTTCAAACATGACCAACGACTTTTGAGAAATACATTTGTATTATTATCATTCCAGTTCGTTAGAATAGAGATAAAATATTATAATATTATTACACCTAATCATTGTGGTGAAGGGAACTATGGTTAAAATATGACTTTGCCTTGTCTCATAACCTGTTGAGTAAAAAAATATCTGTAAGTGTTGGCGTCATATAACCACTTACGAGCTGACATAAAAAAATTTCATTGGCAGACACGGTTGCGCTCCGTCAGGGGGGGGGGAGGGGGTAGTCCACTACGTTAATTAGCAC